>PVKC010051594.1:0-10356 GCA_004027635.1 Crocidura indochinensis | reverse complement strand
ACTCTAGCTTTAGAATAACTTTCATTTACGTGATACCTGAAGAAAAATAAGATTGAGGTAGGAGGTATATTCATAGGTCCTTCTAATTAATTCTGCTTCCTGCCTCCATCCTTGCTCCTTTTATTCTTCTTTGCATTTCTTCCTATTTTTTCTTTATCCCTTCTCTTCATTCCCCTCCCTACCTTCTTCTCAAGGTATCTTTTTTTCTCCACAACTTTTTCTTTCTCTTCCATTTCCATCAAATTTTCTTTTAACTTTGATTTTTGAATGACTTCTATTATTACTTAGTCTACTGATAAATATTTTCTGTCTCATTTTATATTTATTTAGACTTACTTCCTCTTCTCCCCCCAGTGGCATTTGATTGAATAAAAGAATATATAATTGGGACAATAAAATGAAAAGCTTTTGTAGTTCCCTAATAATAAATTTAATAGAAAAATGTTTGAGTGTTAATATAAAAGCATTAATGTAAATAACTAATGGATATACTTTTGAAATATTTTAATGCTATTGTAACATTGTATGGAAAATAAGATACTATAGTTTATATTAACAAGATAAATGAACTTCTCTTTTCATGCTTTAAGTTTCATGTTCATTTTTCAGTATCAATGCTTCAAAAGTTCTCATTAACCAAGTAGCTCTCTTTTTCAACTTGGTATAACCAAGATTTAATTATGGTAGAATCTCTTGACATTTCTTTTTTTGTCCCCCATTCACAATACAGACCAGACAAAGAGCCCGTTTTGAGGCATATATGGGGAGCATTTACTGTACCTCCTCTTTCTATACAGTCATGTAAAGAATACAGCCTGTGGTAAGCATTGGAGGCCTTATCTTATCTTTTCTTTCTTTATTTTGATTATATATATATATATATATATACACATAAACCTTCAACAGTGCAACATTCCCATCACCAATATCCCAAGTGTCCTTCCTCCCCACCTACTTCCCTCATTCAGTCACATTTTGTTATGACAGTATTCAGTGTGATTATTTCTGTGACTGCACTAAACAATAGCTGTGGTGAGCTTATGTCGGGAGCTGGACCCTCCAACTCTCCTCTATTTTGTCTCTGAGAATCATTACACAAATTTTTTTTTATTTTTCTTAAAACCCATAGATGAGTGAGACCATTTTGTGTTTATCTCTCTCCCTCTGACTTATTTCACTCACTCAGCATAATAGATTCCATATACATCCATGTATAGGAAAATTTCATGACTTCATCTCTTCTGACGACTGCATAATATTCCATTGTATATATGTACCATAGTTTCTTTAGCCATTCAGGGGCATCTAAGCTATTTCCAGAGTCTGGCTATTGTAAACACCGCTGCAATGAATATAGGTGTGAGAAAGGGATTTTTGTAATTTATTTTTGTGTTCCTAGGATATATCCCTAGCAGTGGTATAGCTGGATGATATGGGAGCTCAACTTTCAGTTTTTGAAGGAATCTCCATATCACATTCCATAATGGTTGAACTAGATGGCATTCCCACCAGTAGTGAATAAGAGTTCCTTTCTCTCCACATCCCTGCTAGCACTGCTTGTTCTTTGTGTTGTACAGCAATCTATGTGGCATGAGATGATACCTCATAATTGCTTTGATTTGCATCTCCCTGATGATTTAGTGATGGGGAGCATTTTTTCATGTGACTTTTGGCCATTTGTCTTTCTTCTTTGTCAAAGTGTTCATTTCTTCTCCCCATTTTTTATGAGATTAAATGTTTTTTTTTCCTTGTAAAGTTTCATCGGTGCCTTGTATCTTTGGGATATTAGCCCCTTATCTGATGGGTAATGGGTGAATATTTTATCCACTCAATGGGTGGCTCTTGTAACTTGGGAACTATTTCCTTTGATGTGCAGAAGCTTCTCAGCTTGATATATTCCCATCTATTTATCTCTGATTCCACTTTTTTGGAGAGTGCAGTTTCCTCCTTGAAGATACCTTTAGTCTCAGTGACATGGAGTTTTTACCTAGGTGTTGTTCTATATACCCTATGGTTTCAGGCCTGATCTCAAAGTTTTAAATCAATTTGGATTTTTCCTTCATACATAGTGTTATCTGGGGGTCTGAGTTCACTTTTTTGGCAAGTTACTAACCGGTTGTGCCAATGCCACTTGTTGAAGAGGCTTCCTTCCTCCATTTAGGATTTCTTGCTCTTTTATAAAAAAAATTAGGTGATTGTATGTCTGGGAAACATTTTCTGAATACCCAAGCCTATTCCACTGATCTGAGGATCTGTCTTTATTCCAATACCATGCTCTTTTGTTAGCTATTGCTTTGTGATACAGTTTAAAGTTGGGGAAAATAATGCCTCCATATTCCTTTCTCTAGGATTGCTTTAGCTATCCGAGGGTGTTCATTGTTCCAAATGAATTTCAGAAGTGTTTGATCCACTTCTTTGAAGAATGTCATGAATATCTTTAAAGGGATTGCATTAAATCTGTATGATGCTTTGGGGAACATTTCCATTTTAATGATGTTAATCTTGCCAATCGATGACAGGTTATGTGCTTCCATTTCTACGTGTCCTCTCTTATTTCTTGGAGCAGTGTTTTATAGATTTCTTTGTATAGGTTTTTCACGTCTTTGGTCGAGTTGACTCGATCAAACATTTGAGTTTGTGTGATACTAATGTGAATGGGGTTGTTTACTAAATATCCATTTTAGGCAGACCTTTGATTACAGTTTCAATGGGGTTGTTTCAATATGCTACACCCTCCTTACTTAACCATGGAAGGTTGTAAGTGTCCAAGAATTTATCAATTTATTCCAGGTTCTCATGTTTAATGGAATAGAGTTTCTCAAAGTAGTCTCTGATTACTCTTTGAATCTCTGCAATATATGTAGTGATACTTCTGTTTTTGTTGATCTTTAGGATTGTTTTTTGGGTTTTCACTTTATGGATTTCTGCTCTAAACTTATTATTTCCTTCTGTCTATCTTGTTTTGATTTCTTTTGTGGATCATTTTCTAACTTTATAAGCTGCATCATTAAGCTGTTCAGGTATTCCCTTCTTCCTTCCTGTTGTGTGCTTGCAAAGCTATAAATTTTCCTCTCATACCACTTTTGCTATGTCCCATAGATTCTGATACTTTGTGTGTCTTCATTGTCATTTCTTTCTAGGAAAGTTTCGATTTCCTCTGATTTCGTCTCAGGTCCACTGGTTGTTCAATAATGGACTGTTAAATTTCCAGTTAACATTCTTTTTCTGTCTTCCTTTGTACTTGACATCAAATTTCAGAACCTTGTGGTTCACGAACATAGCCAACAAATTTTCTGTCCTCTTGATTTTATGGAGGTATGTTTTATGTGCTACCATGTGGTCTATCCTGGACAATGATCCATGTAAATTGGAGAATGTGTATCAAGGTTTCTGGGGATGGAGTGTCATATATATACATATATATATATATATTCCTCTTTCTTCCATTTCTCTTTTCAGGCTAGAACATTTTTGTTGTATTTCAGTCTGGTTGACCTATCAAGTGTTGACAGGACCGTGTTGAGGTCTCCCACAATTATTGTGTTATTATTGATGTCCTCTTTAATAATTGTATTAGATAAATTGCTGATCTCTCATTCAGTGTATATATGTTTAGCAGTGTGATTTCTTCCTGTTGCACATATCCCTTGAATACTAAGAAGTGTCCATCTTAGTCCCTTACAACTTTTCTGAGTGTAAAGTTTGTGTCGTCTGATATTAATATGATCACCCAAGCTTTTTTTTTTTAAAGAGTGTTGTTTGCTTGGTTGATTTTCCTCCAGCCTTTGATTTTGAGTCTATGTTTGTTCTGGCTATTCAGGTGAGCTTCTTGTAGGCAGCAGAATGTTGGGCTCATCTTTTTGACCCATTTTGCGATTCTGTGTCTTTTAATTGGTACATTTAGTCTGTTGACATTGAGGGAGATAATTGTCAATTAATTTAATGCCATCTTCGTGGATAAGTTTGCTGTGTTTGTTGGTCTGTCTTGTCTTAAAGTAGACCTTCAGTTTTTCCTTCAAGGTTGGTTTTGCATCTCCAAAGTTTCTGAGCTATTGCTATGTATCCTTCCTTCAAACCTGAATGTGAGTTAGGCTGGGTGCAGTAATCTCAGTGAGGCATCCATATCATTCATTTTTGTCATAATATTCCACCACTGTCTTCTAGCCTTGTGTTCTGTAAGTCTTAAGGATGCTTCTTTTAATGTAATTTCCTTTTTTGATCTTGCTGCTTTCAGTATTCTATTTCTATCTGTGGGATTTGTCATTGTAACTAGGATGTCTTGGGGTGTTTTCCTTAAGATCTCTTTTAGCTGGTACTCTTTGGGCATGCAGGATTTGATTGCACGCAGTCATTAGCTCTGGGAGTTTCTCTGTGATGATGTCTTTAACTGTTGATTCTTTGTGGGTATCTTCTTTCAGGACCCCTAGGGCTCCAATAATTTTTATGTTGTTTTCTGTTGAGTTTATCAAAGACTTTTATTTAGATCTGTCCACAATCCTTGAGTACTTTTTCAATTGTCTGATCATTTGCCTTAAGGTTCTTTTCCAATCTCTTCTGCTGTATGAAGTTGTTCTGCATTTGAGCTTCCAGTTGACTGATTCTGTCCTCAGCTGCTGTTACCCTGTTGAAGAGGCTTTTCATTGAGGTTTTCTATTCAGCTACCCTGTTTTTTCAGATTATTTCAGTTTGGAATTTTCTGATTTCTGTCTTTTTGTTCTGTTCAGCTATAGTATGTTTTGATTTCCATGAGGATCTCCATATTTCTATTCTAAACTCCTTATCAGAGAGATTAATCAGATGGTTGGTATTTTGGGGGTCATCGTAACTATCATCTTCATTCTCTGTGCATGGTGTTTGCCTTAGAGGTTTTCCCATTGTCACGCTTGGTGTGATTTTTTCCTGCATGTTATAGTGAGGTACATTAGTTAGAAAGAGTGTGAGGCTGTAAATAAAGTGGAGTGACTGTGCTCTATTCAGCCCTTTAAGAGACAGTTTTTGCTGGGCCCTTCCTAGCCTTCTCAGGAGAGCTTCAGAAGAAAGAAGATAAAAGCCGATAGGTATCCTCTGTCTCTCCCAGTCGCCAATCTCCTTCAGGAATCCTGTGCTGAATATGAGCTCAAACCTGCTGTGCCTCAGTAATGATGTCATCAACCCAGACTCACCTTGATCAGGCATATCCTGGGTACTTCAGTCTTTGCTTCCATCAGGAATTCTGTGCTGGATTTAGGCTCAAACCCATGTCATCCTCAGTAATCTCGTGCAACTTTTGTAACGAAGTATTTTTTGGTCAGAAAAGATAATTATCTACTTATGTTTTTCCAAAATAACTATCTTATATCATTTGTATTGCTTTCAATAGCCAATAAAGCACAGGTGGTCATAACTAATTATAAAAAAAGTTTGTTTTAACAGAATATATAGCAAACAGATATTAGAAATTTTCTTTCTTTACTTTTCAGAATGTTTTTAAAATCAAAACTCTGAAGCATCTCTATTAAGAAATGTCAAAAAAAAAAGAAATACAAATGGTTAAAAGGAAAATGAAAAAATGCTAATAATAAAAGAATCACTAATAGTCAGGGAGATGCATATCAAAACAAGTATGAAGTATTATCTCACACCACAGAGACTGACACACAGAATCACAACAAGCAGTGCTGGTGGGGATGTGGAGAGAAAGGAACTCTTATTCACTGCTGGTGGGAATGTCGTCTAGTCCAATCTTTGTGGAAAGTGATATGGAGATTTCTCCAAAAGCTGGAAGTTGAGCTCCCATACGATCCAGCTATACCACTCCTAGGGATATATCCTAGGAACACAAAAAAAAATTACAAAAATCCTATTCTCACACCTATATTCATTGCAGTAGTGTTTACAATAGCCAGACTCTGAAAATAACCTAGATGAGGGCCCCGGGAGATAGCATGGAAGTAAGGCGTTTTCCTTTCATGCAAAAGGTCATCGGTTTGAATCCTGGTGCCCCATATGGTCCCCCGTGTCTGCCAGGAGCAATTTCTGAGCATGGAGCCAGGAGTAACCCCTGAGCACTACCGGGTGTGACCCCCCCAATAAAAAGAAAAATAAAATAACCTAGATGCCCCTGAATAGATGAATGACTAAAGAAACTATGGTACATATATACAATGGAATATTATGCAGCCGTCAGAAGAGATGAAGTCATGAAATTTTCCTATACATGGATGTATATGGAATCTATTATGCTGAGTGAGTGAAATAAGTCAGAGGGAGAGAGATAAACACAGAATGATCTCACTCATCTATGGGTTTTGAGAAAAATAAAAAAGATTTGTGTAATGATTCTCAGAGACAAAATAGAGAAAGGCCAAGGGAATTCCTTTTTGAATGACCCCAATATTTACTGTGTCTGTGCAGGAGGGAAGAAAAAAGAAAAAAGGCAAAAAGCACAAAACAATTTTTTTTATTTATTTATCTAGTTTTTGCCAATTTATTTGTTTTGGTGTGGTTATTGAAGTTGTTGCCATTCATATTTATTATATTTTCTTCTTTTCTTTTCTTCCTTTATGTGCTCTGCCATGTTTTTTTATCTCAAGACCATGGCCTTTATGTTGTGCTTATCTTTATTGTTGGAGTGGTCACTGCAATTTTATTCAACACTTTTTTTGTACTATTGTGGTGTTCCACCTCCTTTTTTCCCTTCATCTCACAAACCTAGGATGAGAGCTTCCAGAAGGACTCCATCCATTTTCAGCATATTTGATTTTTTCCCCATTATGGGGGGCAGGATGGGAACAGAGGTGGAGAGAGGACAATTCAGTGATGAAAATTCTCCTGATTCAATGTTAAAATGTACCTGGAATATTACTGTGAATGATATATAAGCCACTATGATTAAAATAAAAATTATATTAAAAAAGTTTAAAGAAAGCAATTGATTATAGTTAACAAGATCTTTATTTGTAACCCAGTGTTCATTTGGGTAAACAAAAGAGATATAAATAAAAGGAAAACATAGTGTAATACATGCTATGAAAGGAAATTACACAAGGTATAGAAAATTTATACACATAGGATTACAATTTCCCAAGTGTCAGCAATACAGAACTTATGTATATTGTTTTTAATGATTCTTGAATTTTATCAAAATGCACATTCCTTTCTACCTGCATAGAGAATAATAGAAAATTAAAATTTGATGGAAGCATGTGGCCCTTGTCAAGTCATAATGACATCTCTTGTAATAAAGAGTTTATTAATATGGATGAGTTCAAAATGATCTAGTTAATCAGTCTGAGATATGATGAAAATCTATCAGAACAGAAAGAACTAAAAATCTATGCTTTAAAAACCAAGAATAATTAATCACCAACCAGGAAAATATCCAAGGAAATTTCATAATCATGGGAAGTGAAAGACTGAAAGACTCAAATATATCTTATATTTCTCAGTAAATTTTCCTTCATGGTAAGATGACTTCTCTTGAGATTTGTTCTTTTTTCTGAATTAATTTCTACATTATCAAAGGGCAAAACCTATTGCTTTTGATTATAATAATAATTCTCAAGGACGTAATGTATATTTTTTAATATAATTTTTATTTTAATCATAGTGGCCTACATATCATTGTCAATAATATTTTAGGTACATATTAACATAAAATCAGGGGAATTCCCATCACTGAATTGTCCTCCCTCCACCTCTGTTCCTGCCCTACCTCTCATATCCTCTTCCCTCTACCCCGGGGTTGCCAGAATAAGTGGTCCCCTCTGTGTCTAGCTAACTACTTAGTGGTCCTACATCAGTTTGGTCTTGGTACCTCCCTTATTTCCTACCCTAAATGGGAGGCGGGACTAGATAGTTCAAGTTATGTGGTTTTGTTTGAAGAAGAGAAAAGTAATAAAATGGGGTAAAAATCAACTATGTTGCATGGGTCCCAACTGTGAGAAACTGTGTGTGTTTGTCTCCTGTCCTGTCTCCTAAACCTCTTGGGAGTGGTCCAAAAGGGCCCAGAAAATTCGTTCTCCCAGAGACTCCAGAAGAGCACTTAGCTCTGCTTCGTTACATGGCAGTGCACTCTTTCTAAGGAAAGAAAGCTACTGCAATAAGAAGAAAAAGTCACACTAAGAACTGAGCTGGATCACTGAAGCCCAGCATTTCTCACGAGTCTGTCTTCTCTGCTGCGTGCTCAGGCCTAAGATTTGATCCTGTGTGAGGCTTCATCCACAGAGGGCTCCCCTTCCTTGGAGGCAAGTTGACCCACACAGAAAGGGTGGAGTTAGAGGAGCGTGGCTGCGCACATCATTTAGCCAATAGAAAAACCCACAATACAAGTGTGACAATGGAGAAACAACGCAGGCCAGCATCAGACATAGAGAATAAAGATGACAATTCTGATGACCAGAAAACAGCCAACCAACTAATCTCTCTCTCTCAGATAAGGAGTTTAGACAAGAAATATGGGAGATGTTCAAAGAACTCAAAGAAACCATGGACCTAGTTGAACAGAAAACTAATAAGAACCAAGAAAATATGAAGACAGAAGTCACAACACTCCAAACTGAAATAACAGGTCAAAGAACAGGTTTGAAAAACTCAGTAAACAAATTGAATGACAAAATGGATATGCTCTCCAACAGGCTAACAGAAGCTGAGAATAGACTTGGTGCTGTGGAAGATGAGATAAATAACAACTCCATACAGCAGGAGAGATTGGAAAAAAAACTTAAAGCAAATGAACAGACAATGGAAAAATTAGTGAAAGAATGGAAACAGATGAAAATAGAAGTCTATGATAAGCTCAACAGAAGCAAATTAAGAATCACTGGAATCCCAGAGACCCAGGAAGAAAATTTCCAGGAAGAATCAATGGCTAAGAACATCACTAAAGAGAAACTTCCAGAGCTAAGGAATATATGCAATCAAATCCCACATGCCCAAAGAGTACCAACCAAAAGAGACCCCAGGAAAAATACTCCAAGACGCATCCTAGTCACAATGACGAATCCCACAGATAGAACAGAATTCTGAAAGGAGCAAGATCAAAAAGGGAAATGACATTCAAGGGAGCATCCTTGAGATTTACAGTAGACTTGTCACCAGAAACACTCAAGGCCAGAAAGCAGTGTTGGGACATAGTGACAAAACGCAATGAAACCAATTCTCCTAGAATACTGTACACAGCAAAACTCACTTTTAGATTTGACAGAAAAATACATGGTTTCACAGACAAACAACAGCTCAGAAACTTTACAGACTCAAAACTAGTCTTAAGAGAAAAACTGAAAGACCTAATTTAAGACAAGACTGACCAAAAGACACCAAATTTTGATATAAAGATGGCATTAAATCCCAGGACAATTCTTTCTCTCAATGTCAATGGACTAAATGCACCAGTTAAGAGTCACAGAATGACTAAATGGATTAAACAAAACCTCCGATCCAACTTTCTGCTGCCTACAAGAAATGCACCTGAATAATCAGAACAAACATAGACTCAAAATAAAAGGCTGAAGGAAAATTATCCAAGCAAACAACACTCATAAAAAAAAAAACTGGAGTGGTCATACTAATATCAGATGATGCAAACTTTATACTGAAGAAAGTTGTAAGGGACAAAATGGACATTTTGTATTAATCAAGGGATATGTACAGCAGGAAGCAATCACTCTCCTAAACATATATGCACTGAATGAGGGGCCAGCAAAATATTTAATATAATTGTTGACAAATCTGAAAAATAATATCAATAACAACACAATAATTGTGGGGAACCTCAACAGGGCTTTGTCAACCAGACTGAAACCCAACAAGAATATAATAGACCTGAAAAGAGAAAGAGGCCTAGTAGGTATATATATATATAGGACACTACACCCCCAGAAACCTGGATACACAATCTTCTCCAATGTACATGAGTCATTCTCCAGGATAGACTACATGCTGGCACATAAAACATACCTCCATAATATCAAGAGGATAGAGGGGCCAGGGAGATAGCATGGAGGTAAGGCGTTTGCCTTTCATGCAAAAGGTCATCGGTTCGAATCCCGGTGCCCCATATGGTCCCCCGTGCCTGCCAGGAGCAATTTCTGAGCATGGAGCCAGGAATAACCCCTGAGCACTGCCGGGTGTGACCCAAAAACCAAAAAAAAAAAAAAAAAATAAATAAATAAATAAAAAAAATTATGTGGAAAAACAAAAACCTCAGTTTTTCAATTCTGTGAGCCTGAGACTAATCTTATCAAATATGCAGAAAAGCACATAGACCAAACTACTTTGGTAAAATATGCTTTGAAAAATTAGAGTAAATTATATTCCCACATGCATCTGGATGAATTTCAAATCCTATTATGGAAAATGGTAAAAGAATGAGCTAAG
>PVKC010051593.1:0-10396 GCA_004027635.1 Crocidura indochinensis | reverse complement strand
TGATGACCTTCTGCATGAAAGGCAAACACCTGGGGCCCGGAAGATAGCATGGAGGTAAGGCCTTTGCCTTTCATGCAAAAGGTCATCAGTTCGAATCCCGGTGCCCCATATGGTCCCCCGTGCCTGCCAGGAGCAATTTCTGAGCATGGAGCCAGGAATAACCTCTGAGCACTGCCGGGTGTGACCCAAAAACCAAAAACCAAAAAAAAAAAAAAAAAAAAAAAAAAGAAAGGCAAACACCTTACCTCCATGCTATCTCTCCGGCCCCTCCTCACTCAGTTTTGGGAGATTATATGTTTCTATTTCATCTCTGACCTGATTTATTTGAGGTTTTGTTAAATTTTTTTTTAAACACGGGATTATCCAGTTTTCAAAGCATCATTTGTTGAAGAGGCTTCCCTTTGTCTACCACTTCCTGAGTGTAGCTCCTTTACCATAAGATTAACCTATTTTCACCTGTGGATCTGCAACTAAAAATCACTAATATAGGGGCCAGAGAGATACCACAGTAGGTAAAGCATTTGTTTTGTACACAGCTGACCCAATTCAATCCCTGGCATTCCATGGTTCACCAAGCTTGCCAGAAGTAATTTCTAAAAGCACAGCCAGGTGTAAACCCTAAGCATAGCTGAGTGTGGTCCAAAACCCAACCCCCCGCAAATGAAAAAAAATAATAAATCCATTAGTATAACAGTAGTGAGACAAAAGCCACTTTTTTCCATTGAAACCGTTACTTTACAAAGTTATTCATAGTTTGCTTTCAGATATACAATGTTTCAAGACCAATCCCAACATCAACCTCCCTCTACCAATGTTCCCAGTGTGCATCCCATGCTACTATCTCCTATGTCTCAACCTGTCAGCAATAACAGGCCCATTTTAAATTTTGGTTGTTAGCATCTGGATCCCATGATTTCATTGTTGTTATTTCTGGCCTGGATATTTACTCTCTTAACAACACTAATACAGCTGAGATCTCTTGGCTCCTGTCCCTTAACCTTTCATTTACATGTTTCTCCTCCACCTAGTATCTTTCCTTCTCTTCACTATACTCTGGGGCCTAGAGTGTTCTCAACAAACCCCATTTAAGTCGCTGTACTTCTTTATGCAGTTATTCTAAATACTATATATAAGTGATATCATTCTGGATTTATCCTCCTCCTTCTGGCTTACTTCACTTAACATAGTAACTTCTAGTTCCATCCATATTGCAGAAATTGCATAACTGCATATTTGTTAGTTATGTAGTATTCCATTATATATATGTACCACATCTTCATGATCCACTCATCTGTTATTGAATATCTAGATTTAACCTAACTCTTAGTTATTGTACTGAGTGCTACAAAGAATAGCAAGGTATTTACATCCTTTTGGGCATGTGTTTATCCAAAAGCAGGATTGTTGGTCATAGGGCAGGTCGATTCTTAGTTTATTGAGGAACCTCTATGCAGTTTTCCACAGGGGTTGGACCAGGCAGCATTTCCACCAGTAATGGATGAGAGTTCCTTTCTCTCCACATCCCCTCAAAGAGATTGTTCCCAGTATTTCTGATATCAGTATTTCTGATATTTGCCATCATCACTGGTATAAGATGATATCTCATTGTTGTCTTGATTAGTGTCTCCCTAATGATAAATGATGATGAGCATTATTTCACATGTCTGTTGGGCATGTTTTGGTCTTCCTCAGAGAAGTGTCTCTTCATTTCCTCATGTCATTTTTTAATGGGGTTTTTAGGTTTTGTGGGGTTAATCTTTGTGAGTTCTCTGTATATCCCAGATATCAAGCCTTTATCTGATGTGTTAAGCAAATATTTTCCCCACTCAGCTGTCTTTTTTTTTTTTTTTTTTTAATTATGAGAACAAAGATGCAAAGAGAGAGGACAAGGTAAAGTTACAGTGGGAGGACGATCACTCATAAACAGAATTCACCTAAGTCCCCTTGCTGGTATGAAATTCAGGGGTTTCAAAGTAGGCGCAGCCGTGGAGTGAAGCAGAGCGGCCGCGCTTTTTGGGTACGGGGCCTGGAGAGGTTACGGTCCGTAGATCGGCTTAGCAGATAGGAGGAGAGAAGAGGCAGGATCATGGCCGCGGTGATGGTCTTTATGTTTCTGGGGCCCCCAATCACACAGCTCGATTGGTCCCACGTGGGTCGAGTGAGACCATCTTACTGGTGAGGGTCCCGGTCTGTAGATCGGCTTAGCAGAGAGGAGGAGAGAAGAGGCCCCACTCAGCTGTCTTTTAATTTTAGCTTGTATTTTTCTTTTGCCATACAAAAACATTTTGAGGTATAAGTCTTGCAGTGTTCTGCCCGTTTTACTCAATGAACTTTTTAAATCCAGTTTAATCTCAATCTTGATCCACATTGAATTGATTTTTTTATGTGCTTATCATCAAATTGTTTCAACACTATTAGTTGAAGAAACTGTCTTTATTCCATTTCATGTTCTTGGCTCCTTTGTCAAGGATTACTTGACTATATATATACTTGGAAATTTGTCACTCGATATTCAATTCTGACCCATTGGTCTAAATGCCGTTGTTCCAATGCCATACTGTTTTGATCACTATGGCTTTGTAGTAGAGATTCAATGAGATGCCTCCCAGTTTCTTATTTTATAATATGGGTCTGTCTATTCTAGGTCTTTTAGGGTCCCACACAAACTTTAAAACTGATTGATCTAAGTCCTTGAAGAATGTTGTCTAAATTTGAAAAGGGATTGCATTGAATCTACACAGTTTAGGTAAGAAGGTCGTTTCAATGTTATTTATTCTTCCAATCCATGAGCATGGAATGTTCTTCCTTATCCTTAGGTCTTCTTCAATTTCTTTCTGAAGTATTTCGAAGTTTTTATGGTATAGGTCTCTCACGTCTCTTGTTATGTTGATTTCTAGGTACTTGATAGTTTTGGACACTATTTTAAACAGAAGACTCTTTGATCTTTCTCCTCTTAGTCATTATTTGCATAAAGGAGTACAACTATCTTATGTGGTGAAAAAAGTCACTTTTATCTAATATTCAATCAAGAACTAATATTTTAGGCAGGGAGTTTAAACATTTTTATTGAGTTGCTCTTGCTTCATTAGCAGATCTTCAAGAAGCAACGAATATTATAGTTTGGAAGTCACTAAAATCAAAGAACCTGTTTTATAGTTACCCTTGCTTTTATTTGTTTGAACAGAATTGGGATGCAAATTTTCCTGGATTTAAGGTTTCTGACAAGTGGCAGGGACATGTGCCACTCAGGTTAGGGAATCTGGCACAACAGAGAGGAATACAGTCTAGTCCAGAAAAAACTGAAAAATTTTAATCAGAAAGAAGTGTACAGAATCAATATAGCAGCAATTTCAAAAGAATTGACTTGATTTCTGCCTTTAGCCATGATCTTGGGGATGAAAATTAGTATACTAGCTTTCAAACTTATAATTTATTCCTGATTAAAGGGAAGAATACAATACAGGAGCTAAGTTATGAAATTTGGGTCCAGCATCTTAATTAACATATTCCTTTCACTGAGAAATTTAAAAAGACTGAACTTAAGAAAACAGGAAGCTAGAGAAGTAAAACTAAATAGAGCTCCTCCCAGAACTCCTACTCCACACTGGAACTGAAACCCACTCAACTTTGCCAAAAACTCACTTCTTTTGTATGTTATACCTATGCATGTGCATGTGAGGAAAGACTGTGTGTACTGAAAATTTTTATCCTGTTCTTTCTTTATGAGTATAAGAATTAGTACTACTATAATTTTCCAGTCTCTTCCTTATAAGTATCAAAATTGGAAATCAGGGGGCTGGTGAGGTGGCACTAGAGGTAAGGTGTCTGCCTTGCAAGCGCTAGCCAATGAAGGACCGTGGTTCGATCCCCCGGCATCCCATATGGTCCCCCCAAGCCAGGGGCAATTTCTGAGCGCTTAGCCAGGAGTAATCCCTGAGCATCAAACGGGTGTGGCCCGAAAAACAAAACAAAACAAAAAATTGGAAATCAATCAGAGAAGAGAAAAAGTCAACTAAGTATCTATCTTACTAGATTAAAAAAAATAACAAGGAGAAGAGACTGGGGAGGTGACTCAGTGATAGAACATATTCCTGTGTGTGATTCCTGGCAGTGCAAATTATAGATGAGAAACTTCAAAGTGATTAGATGAATGACTAACACAGTTGTGTGTAAACAGATAAACTACTATTTGTCTGTTTATTCCAAAAGAACTATGACTAAATTTGGCTACTACTTACAGAAAACAAAATAAATAAAACATATACAACTTTAAATTAGTTGTAGATGAATATATAGGTTGAATATATAGGTTATATAGATAAATATATAAGATAGTACTTAAAAAGTAAGTATATAGTACTTAAAAAGATCATGCTCTAAAAATGGAGGCAGAAAATAAAGTAATTATTAAAAATAATAAACTTACCAAATATATTAGTGGAGTGGCCTTTCCTCGCAATAGGTCTAAGTTCATTATGGCCCCATCCATATAGCCTATAATTATTCCAGGCATGCTTCATCATCTAAGAAATTAAAAATCATCATCTATCAATTTATATCTCATTCACAACTATCTTTACATTTCATGTAATATTTCATGTAACTTATGAATTCCATTACAATACTATTAGTCCAATTTAACCTACATGATTGTATTATTTTAATATTTATATATGTGAAAATAATAACCAGGTAACCTCAGTCTACAAAACAGAAGAAATTATACAGATTAAGTACTTTAACCTGGGGAAGAAGGCATTTTTCTATCCTTTCAGAACTACCTCTACTTTAAGGACTAGCTTCACTGTGATTAGGACTGAGCTGTCAATCAAGGTACTTTCATTCAATAATCAATTAACATGGCTTGTCTAGAGAATCTTTTACTCTAAAGACCAGCAAGCTCTTTCTGTAAATATTTTAGGCATTCCAGTACATATAATCTTAGTAGCAACAAAATAACTGTACTCTTAAAGCACAGTCAACTCTAGCTCTCGGTGATAAACAAATGGGAATGGACATATTATCAAGTTTTCTTCCATTTTAAAACAAAATAAGCAGCTGGCACAATTTGATGGGCAATTTATAGTTTGCAAATCTCTTGATATAGAAAGTGGTTGGACACATCTGATTTAAGCAGAAGCAAACAAACTATTTGAACGTTTAAGTTTGGTTAAATCTAAGTATATAAAATGTTATTTTCTATAATATGTTCAAAATCTGTATCTCTTCTTTTGTTATTTTCTACAAACTAGGAGAGATTTAGCTTTCACCAGCTTCAAGATAACATTGTGTAGGCCTTTAGAATGCAAAGTTCTTGGTGTATATGTAAGCAGAGTTCGATTGCCTTTAGCAGGGTCTAGAATAGACAGTACAGGAGGTGAGGCACTTGCCTTGCCTGTTGTCAACCTCAGATCCTTAGATCCTTGGCACCACATAGGATACCTTGAGAACTGCCAGAAGTGACCCCTGAACTGAGACCAGAGTCCTGGCATAGTAATACCTGAATACCCAAAGTTCTGGCTCAAACTTTATCCCCATACCTCTGCCTCTGCCAAATAAAAATTAGATCTTGAGACAGTACTACTGCACTATAAAAGGTATTTTTTTCATACACTGTACAACTGTAAACTGACCCAGAATTAATTAGCAGGAGTTCTAATTAACACTGTTCAACTGAAAAATGAACTATATCTACCACACCATGGCATTAATGGCTTTAACTCTGAATCACTTCAATTAGAATAACAAGCAGAATGTTGTCTGAGTGACAAAGCAAATGTAAATAAACCTGTGCTAATCCTTCTCAATCTTTGGAAGCAAGGAGTTCTTTTTACAATGTCTGGAAGTGAACCCAGGATCTTACAAACAGCAAAGTTCTGTCACTAAGTCCTAGGAAAGTATTCTTTTAGTGTTTTGGGTTTTTTTTTTATTTGATTTTTTTTTCAGGGCCACACCAGGTGATGCTCAGGAATTACTCCTGGCACTATTCACGCAACTATATGGAATACTGAGGAAAGAACACAGGTCAGCTGCATGTAAGGTAAATGCCCTACCTGTGTACTATAGTTCCAGTCTCTAGGAATGTATTCTTGATCTATATTATAGTTGAGGGGTCACATGACATGGGGGTTATTTTGTTTTGTTTTTGTTGTTTATGATAATTTGACAGGTTTTGGGCCACAGCCGGCTATGCTCAGAAGTTAGGGTTAGGGTTAGGGTTAGGTTAGGTTCCTAGATCTGCACTTAGAAATTACTCCAAACAGTTTTGGAGTACCAGAAAGTATAGGTCATATAAGACTGTATAAGATAGGTTGTCAAATAGCATCATATAGGATGCTGCAATTGAATCTGGCTTAGTCCCATGCGTGACACATGCTCTACTTCTCACTGTGTTATCACTCCGGGCCTGATGTGAATGGTTTTTAAAAGATGGCAGATAGGGGCCTGGGAGATAGCATGGAGATAAGGCATTTACCTTTCATGCAAAAGGTCATCGGTTCGAATCCCAGTGCCCCATATGGTCCCCTGTGCCTGCCAGGAGCAATTTCTGAGCATGGAGCCAGGAGTAACCCCTGAGCACTGCCGGGTGTGACCCAGAAAACAAAACAAATAAGCAAACAAAAACAAAAGATGGCAGATATGCTAACACTTAGGAAACATTTTTTTAAATTGCCATAGTATCTATCTAGCAGATTCCTTATAACTAAACATTCCCCCAAAATCACTTATTTAATAGTTAATTCGTATGAATCTACCAACTTAAAGGCTGAAATGTAAATATAACCCTAAACTAAGAAGGTCCAAGTCTGATACCACAGATGTTTCTATGTGTATATATGTGTGCGCGTGTATATATGCATATAATCTAGGCAAATAGGCAAATACAAATCATTTTTACTCCATGTCATATATCTGCAACTTATTACCTCTTTGATTTTTTCCCTCTTCTCACGTATGTCATTATCTTCTGGGTCTCCACCTTTTATTCCTATGAGGTTTGGTATAAAGACTGGAGGCAGTGACTTCTTCTCTTTTGTCTTCATTTCTTGAGCTACCTTATTTTTTTCTGTCTGGATTTCTGCTTGGATTTCCTCTCTTGACTTTTTTAATTTTTCTTTTGCTTCTTCCAGAGCCTTCTCATGATCAGCTCGAATTTTATTTCTCAAATATTCTTCTTCTTCCCTGTAAGAGAAAAAGATGAGTAAAAATGACCTTTAAAAACTTAAAACTCTCAACATAAAAATGTTTCCTCCATTAGACCCTGCTAGATATGTATAGAATACTATAACATTGGGGGGCGCGGGGAACCACGCCCTAATGGTGAAGAATACTTTATACAAGAGAAAGAGCCTGGAAAGTGAAACTTTCTGTGCAAAATAAAAATCTAGTAAACAGCAAATAATAACTTACTGAAAAAGTACCAGCGAAGGGAAGAAATATTAGCATATGCTCAAGGAACACTAAGCAGAAACAATAAAAGGATTGAAAAGTTTCCATTTGGTGTTGAGTACATATTCTTCTGAAACATTCACATACTGGAAATACTAGATCTCAAAAGCACAATGGTTCCAAAATGATGTGACATAAATACAAAAAGTACCATGAGATCTTGTTTAAAAGACATATATCTGTATGATTAACAACTTGTCAGGTGACAATTAAGAACTTGTTAGGGTAGAGGATGGAGCTAAAAGGATATGCATGGTACCCCCTTCATTAACAATAGTGCAAGCCACAGTGTCTAAAAAGAAAAAAAAAAGAGGGAGGGGAGAGAGAGGGAAAGAATAGAGAGGGGGGAGAGAGAGAGAGACAGAGATAGAGAAGCAGGCAGGTGGGTGGGAAACTTGGGACATTGGTGGTAGAAAATGTTCATGGGTGAGGGGGAAGGTACATTGTAAGACTGAAACTCAATTTGAATGCCTTAAAAGAAAAGAACTCCGCAGGTGAGTCTATTGTGCAGACAGATTTAGAAACCTCTCACACAGTGAATACCTACCGGCTTTTTATCAAGATTATGTTCTGTGAGGGCTCAGTTTTCTCTCTTCATCCCGATTCACATAATGACTACAGGAATATTAATCTATTTCTTAAATCGGACCATAATGACCATTCTAAGGATAAACATGTAACCCATCAGAGTTATCTCTCAAGAACTTTAATTCAAAGCCCACTAAAAGCTCAACTTCTAACCTTATTGCCAAGAATGTGAAAACGGTGGTTTCTTCAAAAGCAGAAGAAGCAGTCCATCAACAAAACACATTCAGCTTTCTGATGTAAACTCCATGCGCAAGCCAGTTACAGAAAGATTAATACTGCATTATTCTACATATGTCAAAATAAGAAAGGCAGAAAGCAGAAAGGTAGCTGACTGACTAAAGTTAAGGGGAAATAACCTGTTCAGTGGTCATAAATGTTTAATGCTTTATTTTGAAATATGAAAAGCTCCAGAGATGAATGGTGCTGATGACTGCACAACAACATTTACAACCTGTGTACTGTACACTTATAAATGGTTAGGAACATTGCTTGAGAATTAAGTGTCTCTTACCATCAAAAAGAACTGGAAAATAAGGCTGGAGAACAGTACTCTGGGTAGGGTGCTTGCTGTCTTATGTTCAATCCCCAGAAGCCCATAAACTCCCATAAACCATTCAAATTATCATATAAATGATTCAAATTATCATGTGAATGATTCTTGAGAGCAAAGCCAGGAGCAAGGCCAGAGTACCACTGGGTGTGGCCCCCCCAAAAAAAGCACAAAAAATTGGAATTTGAAACACTATTCACATGCTCCAAGCAGCTTCTCCCATAATAAGCTATGATGACCATAGGTGGGCTGACACTATTATGAATTTTTGAGATGTCATGCATATGGTCCCATGGTTCAAAATCTATATATCTGGGATAAATATGATGGTTTGGTAGCTTGATACAGTTCAGCTACAGAGCTGGGCCATTTCTGTCAGAAAGTGTTGAGTTTAGCTGTGGGTTGCCATGCCTTTAGGCAGAAAAGGGAATCTGCCTGCCATATTACAAAAAGGCCCCAGAGTTATCAACCAGGACCAGTCTCCCAGGGAAGGAGTTGATGGCCAACATTTTCTTTTGAAGTGTCACTTTTCTGCTGAGAAGATGGAAGGTGTAGGCAGAGGCTGCTGAATTTTTTGGTGGTGGTGGTAGGGCAGTGGGGGGACATATTCTAATGCTATCCCGAGAATATCACAGAGTTTTCAAAATTGTGGCTATTTATATGGAGAAGAATGTCAAGTGTGGTGGCTGTTTGATCTAGCCTGAAGGGCAGAGAATCTAACCACTGCATTCCAAGAAAGCCAGACAGTTTTCAACCCAGATATCAATCTACCTTGAATGATTTGGCATTTTGGCAACTTTTTCCCAATTTTTTTTTAAGAAAACCTAAATAAACCCTAAAGGGAATAGAAGTACAGCTCAAGTAATAATAAATATCTGAAGAAAAAAAAAAACTAAACAAAAATCTCCAGTTGACCAGGACCCAAGCAATAGCACAGCAGGTAGGGCATTTGCTTTGAATGCAGCCAACCAAGCTTCAATTCCCGGCATCCCGTATAGTCCCCCAAGTCTGCCAGGAGTGACTTCTGAGCACAGAACCAAGAGTAACCCGAGTACCACAGGTTTAAAAAAAATAACTTTAAAAAAAATAACTAAGCATATACCTGGAGCCTGAAAGATAGTACAGGGATTAAGCATTTGCCTTGCAAATGGCCAAATGAGTTCAATTCCTAGCATAAGGAGTGTTCCTTGTACAAGAGCCAAGAGTCATCCCTGAGCACTGCTAGGTGTTATTCAAGAAAAAAGAGAGAGCACACACAAACAGGTGTGACCTCTATTCAAACAGAAATCTCTCAAAGGGCTCTCAATACTTCAGCTCACATATACAGAATTAAACAGTGAGAATTGATTCTTGGGGAAGGAAAAATTAGGAGGGCTTATCTGTTCAGGAACCTCCCTGTGTTTTGTTTCTTAATGGCTTAGGAGCCATTTAATACAAACACCGCTAGAAATGAATTGAACAACTATGAACTCCCAGAAAGCCCCACACTGAGATTTCACTCCAGGTCAGCTGTTTCTCTATGGGCTCATGAAGGCAGAATTAGTTCATGACCCAATGGGTCTCTCACAGGAGGAGCTGAGCAATGAGCAAAACTTTCTACAAGTGCCTTCATTTATGCCTAGACCAGGTAAGGGAACCAAGTCAATTCGTTCCCTTTCAAACCAAGAGCTTTAAAAAGAGGCTTAAAGAAAGACTATATACTTCACACAGCGTGATCACTACTTTAAGAAAGAAGAAACGCTGGGGGCTGGGCAGTGGCACTGAAGGTAAGGTGCCTGCCTTACCTGCGCTAACCTAGGACGGACCACG
>PVKC010051592.1:0-10393 GCA_004027635.1 Crocidura indochinensis | reverse complement strand
TTTTTTTTTTTTTTTTTTTTTTTTTTTTTTTTGGCTTTTTGGGCCATACCCTGTGGAGCTCAGGTGTTACTTTTGGCTATGCACTCAGAAATCACTCCTAGCTCGAGGGACCATATGAGACTGCCCAGTGGATTAAACCAAGGTACTTCCTAGATTGGCCACGTGCAAGGCAAACACCCTATCACTGTGCTATCCCTCCAGCCCCAATTTTTTTCGATTTTTGTCGCTAGCGTCATTAAAATCTATAGACTTAGCGCAAAAAAGTGGGTTTGGGACTGGAGAGATAGCATGGAGATAGAATATTTGTCTTGCATGCAGAAGGACGGTGGTTTCAATCCCGGCATCCCATATGGTGCCAGGAGCGATTTCTGAGTGTAGAGCTAGGAGTAACCCCTGAGCACTGCCAGGTGTGACTGAAAAACAAACAAAAAAAAAGTGGGGTTGGCATCGAAATGATCTAATTTATTTTGAAAGTAATTCAAATTCATAAGTAATTCCTATGTCTACTATGTAGGGATAAAGAAGAATACATATTAAACTGTGACTTTAGGCCGGAGAGATAGTACAGCAGTAGGGCGTTTGCCTTGCAAGCAGTCAACCCAGGATTAATGGTAGTTCAAATCCTGGCATCCCATATGGTCCCCATTGCCCACCAGGAGCAATTCCTGAGCTCAGGAGTAACCCCTGAGCGCCACTGGGTGTGGCTCAAAAACAAAACAAAACAAAATGACTTTAAATGATTTTAAATTTTTTATTGAGATGGGACTGTATTAGTACACTAGAACTGATTCACACAACCAAGACAGTGTCATGTAGTATGTGTTCAATAAATTCTTTGTTAAAGCGGGAAAAGTATAATTTGAAAATGTTTTGTTTGCATTTTTGTCCAGAACACAGGAGTGGGTGACAAATGGAATGCATGTGTTAAATGTTTCTCAATTCATTGCAAGTATTTATATTCGTTACATTATTTTGTGTAGTAATTTTAGGCAATAGAGTAATATGTGAAATACGAGTTGTTCAGATGACCTACATATACTTAATGATGATTCATAAAAATGTAGGGTATTTGACAATTATGATTTATATAAACAGGGAGGAACTAGATTTGTGACATCACTATATATTGTAAAATAAAATTTTTAGGATAGCCATCTTTTTTTTGTATTTTTTAATGATATCTTTATTTAAACACCGTGATTACAAACATGATTATAGTTGGGGTTCAGTCATAAAAAGAACACCCCCTTTACCAGTGCAACTGGATAGCCATCTTAATGAGAAAATGGGGCAGAAATGGTTGTCAAGGCTTGGAAGTCGTGGCATTTATTTTACCTCTTTGAGGAATAATTTACTCTTAAGTGAAAGTTTTTAAGGAATATACTTACTTACCTGGTTAAGGAAAAAACAGATTGGTAATATGGAAGTAATCAACAACACTGTTCTGCCTTATCACTCTGAACACAAAGTTAATTTGCCTTTTCAAAAATTCATTATAAAATTACTTATATAAAATTATGTTTGACTCATTTGGGACCGAGTCTCTCTGTCATTTTGTTTTGTAGAGTCAGAGATTAATCCATATCTCTTGCATGCATGTTCGTGTGCTTTGCCACTAAGTCAAATCCCCAACCTAAAGTGATATTTTGACTTAGTAATTATACCAAAATAGAAAGAACTATTGGTGGTAAGATAATATTGGTTATTTTAAACACAAAAATATAAAACTTTTAAGGTCTTTCTATAATTCTACTTTAGTTAGAATTATAAAGAACATTTATGTTTTTCTGCTTATGTTTATTGAAACTGAGCTCTTGTATGCCATTTCTTTTTCCTGTTGACATGAAGCTTTACTACTTGAAGAAGATATCTTTTGTTACTTCAGAGAATGAAATGCTGTTTAAATTAAACTTACCAAGGTAAAGAGCAGATTTTATAAATTTTGTGTTAGTTTGTAAGGGGGAAATATATACATGTATATATTCAGAAGTTTGATTAAACAGCTATATTGATTTAATAAATTGAGAACAAAACATTTTCCCTTTTACTATATACACTTGTTTTCTGACATACTGTGGTTGGCAGTGTGCATGGCATGTTTAAGATTTACCTTGAATTTTAGGTAGAAATCTTATTTTATTGGAAAACTTCTTATAATAAGTGTTAATGTATAAACTATAACAACATTTTCTCTTCAAACATGAAACTTTAATGTAATTTATCCTTTTTGTTTTAAAAGAAAGGTTTTTTGAATCCTTGGGAGTTAAATGTGTGCTTAAAAAAATAAACCTTGGAGTAAAGTAGCAGCACATAATGGTTTGTGGATTTTGAAAAAGTGCAGGCCATATTGTGCTGCCTCAAAAATACAAGGATATGATCTTCTGAAGAAAATATATTTCTTTTTGTTCATACCTCTTTGATAGCCATGTCAGCAGTGCCTTAGCAGCACGTAAATATTGGCGTTAAAATCTAAAATTATCTCCAGTATTAACTGTGCTGCTGAAGTAAGGTTGGCTATACTCTACATTTTTACTTTAAATATATATTGGTATTACTTGATATATTTTTAGTGTTAGTAAAATTATTACTTCAACATTTATGGAATGTATAAATCTGTAGTAATGTTCTAATTTTAGGTATATTGTATATATATGAAAATAACTTAATTGCAATTAGTGATTTTAGTACCATCAAACAATTTAACTTTAACTTATATTTGTGCTTAATGTGAATTTTAAGTTTTTTGCTTAGGACAAAGTTTTCCATTTATTTATTTTTGTTGTTGTTGTTTTTGTTTTTGGGTCACACCCAGCAGTGCTCAGGGGTTACTCCTGGCTCCATGCTCAGAAATTGCTCCTGGCAGGCACGGGGGACCATATGGGGCACCGGGATTCGAACCGATGACCTTTCGGATGACCTTACCTCCATGCTATCTCCCGGGCCCCTTCATTTATTTTTGTAATAGAGCACTTATTTTAAAGATATATACATTAGAAGATAAGCAATTTGGTCAGAATTTATAAGATGATTTTAGTAATATTTCTAAATACTTTATCATAAAAGGAAAGTGTCAAGTCATGAACATTTCTGAATATATCCTTGTTCTCAATTTCTTTAATCATCATCTCAATGGTAGGAAAAACTTTATAGTTAACCATTCTATTTGAATAGTAAGAAAACAAACTCAAGTGATTATTATACATGACAAATGTGGTAGCATGTTATCTTAATTGTATATATTTTAACTTTGTTCTGTAATTGGGTTTTTGTTTTTAGTTAAATGTTTTTCAAGTCTTTACCTGAAGATTTTTTTTGAAAAGTATGATTTTAAAAATATGGAAGTTGGGGCTGAAGCAACAGCACACTGGGTAGGACACTTACTTTGCACATGCTTACCTGGGTAAGCATTCCATATGGTTCCCCTAAGGCCACAGGAGTGATACCTGAGCACAGAGCCAGGAGTAACCTCTGAGTGTCACTGGGTGTGGTCCAACCCCCCCCCCCAAAAAAAGACCCAAATCTTATTATAATTGGAAGTATTATAGATATATCATTTTTATGTGTTTAAAATTTGAAAAATGTTTTCGTTGCCTCCATTTTTTGTTGTGATGTCATTAATTGAAAATTTGATATACAGGATAAAATGACTGTGTACTTTGTCTTATTTCTTTTGGGGGAGGGGGTTACACCCAGCAGTGCTCAGGGGTTACTCCTGGCTCTATGCTCCGAAATCGCCCCTGGCAGGCTTGAGAGAATCTGTACAACCCTGAAGGTTACTCCTAGCTCTGTGTTCTTCCATAATCACTCTGGCAGGCTCAGAGGGACCATATGGGATACCAGAGATGGAATCCAGGTGAGACACCCTACCCGCTGTTCAGGCCCCAACAGAAAATTTATAATCTAGCTGAACGTCTACAAAATAAAAACTTATGAGTAATTTCTAATTACTTTTTATTTTGTAAACCTCAAAAAACATTTCATATATTATTGGAGGAATTTAAGAATCTTTTATTTAAAATTCAGCTGTAATATGGAGATTGCCATTTAAAAGTAGTTTGATAATTTCCAGCTAAAGAAAAGATACTCCAGATAAGGAACCACATTATCTATAATGGAATTAATACTGAGTTTTACATGGAAGCAATAGTAATGCCTGGAACTTTTAAAAATTATTTATTGGGTCAGAGAGGTAATGTATATGATCTACCCAACATTACTGCAGGTAATGTATAATTAGATGTATCCGAAATCTATTCCTGGTACTGCATTGTTTATCCCATGAGTACTATCAGGAGCACAAAGCCAGGAGTAAACCCTGAGTGATCACCACTGAGTGTGGCCCAAAAGCAAAAATAAATTATTTGTTTTGTCACAGGGGAGATACATACTAGCATGCTTAATTGATTTCAGTCCCTGGAACAACAACTACCTTTCCTTGCCCACAATTCCCTAATCCAAACATCTCAAGTCATAGCACACTGCATCTTGCTGTCATGAAGCGCCAGACCAGCATCCAGTTGGGTTGGCCTATATTTTTAAAAACTCAATAAACATCAAACTCTTAACCTGTTTCCTTTCATTTCAATTAATTTTCCAAAGAGTACTACAAATATATAATACATTTTTATTACACTGAAAATAGTCTAGTACACAGATGTCAAAATATTTGCAATGTTTTAGAGAGTTTATCCAATATTTTCCACTGCAACAGAGGAGGTAGTTTTTGTGTTTTGTTTAATAGACTTTATGGAAAAAACTAATCTTTTCCATTCAAGGTCTCTTTTTAAGTTGATACCAAGTAATTTCAATATTGAGTATGTTATTCTGCTACTTGAAATATGAATTAAATTTGGAGCTCCCCCCCCCCAAAAAAAAAAAACTAGGGGGCCCGGGAGATAGCATGGAGGTATGGCCTTTACCTTTCATGCAAAAGGTCATCAGTTCGGATCCCGGTGCCCCATATGGTCCCCTGTGCCTGCCAGGAGCAATTTCTGAGCATCAAGCCAGGAGTAACCCCTGAGCACTACTGGGTGTGACCCCCGCCCCCCCAAAATTTGGAGCTAACTCAGGATTTCAGGCAAGTATCCAGGAAAACACTGACAATATGTTTAATATAGCAGCAATCAGTTTACATTCTGTATTCAAATACAGTCCTCTTAAGATCACATGTTTATATTGTTAATAAATTATAAGTATATAAGTATCTTTAAGCCATTAAGAATCATTGTTGATACATGCAGGTTAGCCATAGTTGGATTAGCAAGATTAGACTTAGACTGCTAAACTATGATTTCTATTGTTTTCAGTTAGAAATTTACATTCTAAATATTTTGTTTTCCTTTTGCAGGTTGATATTAGTATCTTCTATTCATGGGGAAAAGTCTTATTGTATTTTTTCATTAGTTAAAAAAAGGAAAAATTAGGGCTGGAGAGATAGCACAGCAGCATTTGCCTTGCAAGCAGCTGATCCAGGACCTAAGGTGGTTGACTCAAATCCCGGTGTCCCATATGGTCTCCCGTGCCTGCCAGGAGTAACCCCTGAGCACCGCCGGGTGTGGCCCAAAAACCAAAAAAAAAAAAA
This sequence comes from Crocidura indochinensis, assembly GCA_004027635.1. Lineage (NCBI taxonomy): Eukaryota > Metazoa > Chordata > Mammalia > Eulipotyphla > Soricidae > Crocidura > Crocidura indochinensis. The sequence goes on along the minus strand of PVKC010051592.1, from coordinate 4,812 downwards.
GAAAGAAAGAAAGAAAAATGATCTTAAACACTTCAAATATATTTGACAATATTTAGGCAATATTACTTGTAACTCTGGAAGAAGAAATGAGTATATTTCCAGCAACTAGAACAATTTTTTTTTTTTTACTGTGTAGAGGTCTGTTAAAATTTCTGTTTTAGTACTGGTAGTTTGATCCCTATGATGCACACTGGAAATTTAAGATTATTTCCTTGCCTTGTTTGTATGAAATATACCTCCTTGGATTTCTGATGTCTTTTTTAGGTGAGGGGTGTTCCAGGTGGTGCTCAGGAGGTCAGAAGTCCCACCAGCAATCAATGCAAGGGCACCTTGGATGTCCTGCAGTGCTATTGAGGGATATCAAACCACTTCTGGAAGAGCTCAGGAGCTTCCAGGGCTGCACCCAGTGCTGTAGTTCTGGGAATATACTAATTGTTGTATATCTTTATATCTTTTTTTAAGCTATATGCAATGAAGAAAAAAATATTTATTTTTTGTTTGTTTGTTTTTTGGGCCACACCACATGCTCAGGGGTTACTCCTGGATATGCACTCAGAGATCACTCTTGTCTCGGGGGAATATGGAATATGGGACGCCAAGGATTGAACCCAGGTCCATCCTGGGTCAGCAAGGCAAATGCCCTACCATTGAGCTATGACTCTGGCCCCATTAATGAAGAAATGTTTTAAATTTACTGTGTAAAATGCAAGTTTTTTTTTTTAATTTTACTAAAGCCCAATTCAAGATTTTACTTTGGTTACTTTGGGTTTTGGGGGGAGGAGAGAGGGTGTTTGTTTTGGTTTTGGTTTTTGGGCCACACCTGGTGTGATTCCATTCCTGACTCTGCTCAGGAATCACTTCTGGCAGACTCAAGCTAGGTTTCATGCCCAGGTCACATTCAGGGCAAGTGCCTACCCACTGTGCTTTAGCTTTAGCCCCTACTTTAGTTACTTGATTGATAGTAATACTCATGTTAAAACTTTAAGATACATATTTATGAGTACAGTCTTCCTACTTCTGTACGACTTTATGTAATCTGTTTTCATGATTGTATATTGTGTTTTAGGTATTTGTTTGTTTGTTTTTCTGAAGTGAAATGGGGTCCAGTGGCAGCAGAATTGTGCTGGTATAGTTCCCAGACATCCTTCCTGGTGGTGCTTAGGGGAACATACTCTGTGCTAGGAATTGAATGAGGTTTGGCCTCGTGCAGTAAGTGCCTTAACTTTTACACTCTTTCCAGCACCTGTATTTTCTAGAGATATAAAACTGCCTGAAGAATTTTATTGGTTTCATCCTACTCTGTAAAATTTTTTGTTTTGGGGGCCACACCTTGTGACCCTTAGGTGTTACTCCTGGCTCAGGGGACCAAATGGGATGCTGGGGGATCAAACTGCAGTCCATCCTGGGCAACCGTGTACAAGGCAAACACCCTACTGCTATGCCAGTGCTCTGGCCCGCTACTCTGAAAAATTAGACTTCGCTTGAGATATCTTCAGGAAAGAACCTTTTTTTGTTGTTGTTAAGAAAGAACTTTTGGGCCAGAGAGATAGCATGGATGGTGATAAGTGATACAAAAACTAAAAATTAAAAAAAAATGTTTTTATTTTTTTGTTTTGTTTTTTTTTGGGGGGGGCCACACCTATTTGATGCTCAGGGGTTACTCCTGGCTAAGCTCTCAGAAATTGCCCCTTGCTTGGAGGGACCATATGGGACCCCGGGGGATTAAACCATGGTCCTTGGCTAGCACTTGCAAGGCAGACACCTTACCTCTAGCGCCACCTCACCGGTCCCTGAAGTTTTTATTTTTATGTTAAATAAAGTATATCTTTAGGAAGTGGTAGAAACTTTAAATTACCCCTGACTTATTTTCACATTTTCTTCTTTTATAATCTTAAGAACTAGCATTTTCAGAGATACTGGATCTTGGCATAACTACCAGTTATTCCTCTTAAATTTTAAGTTTCTGTAATTTAAATGCTATTTAGCATTGAACAAAGTATACATTTGTTTTTTTTTGTTTGTTTGTTTTTGGGGGGGGGTCACTCCCAGCAGTGCTCAGGGGTTACTCCTGGCTCCATGCTCAGAAATTGCTCCTGGCAGGCACGGGGGACCATATGGGGCACCGGGATTCGAACCGATGACCTTTTGCATGAAAGGCAAATGCCTTACCTCCATGCTATCTCCCGGCCCCACAAAGTATACATTTTACCCTCATGTTGATTAAAATCCTGGGAGTCAAGCATGAGTAATAGAACAGACAAAAATATGAATAGGTGCTATATGTGTGATATTGATATATATGATGCTTCAATGTAGACCCACAAAGCAGGGAGTAGGAGGGATGGGATAAAGATATTAGGGAGCAGGAATGGGGTATGTTTTTATCTTATATGTCAAAAAAAAGGTTTTACATGGGGCCTGAGACATAGTACAGTGTTAGGGCATTTGCCTTGCATGTGGATGACCTGTGAGGAACCTGGTTCAATTTCCGGCATCCCATATGGTCCCCCAGCCTACCAGGCGACTTCTGAGTACAGAGCCAGGAGTAACCCTGGAGCACTACTGGATGTTGACCAACAACCAATCAATAAATGAAGTTTAGAATTATTTTACAAAGACATAAAATATGAAAAACAAAGAAACAAACTGTAGGTAGTATCTAAGGAGAGAGAAAGATTTAGGCACATGAAATTGAAACTACAAAGACACCAACCCCCTGAGATTGACAATTTCAGCTATTTATTGCTACAAGGAATAACAAGAGATATGAGTGGTTAAGCCTAATCAATTATATAAGAAAGAAAATATTAACTTGGTTTTAGCTATATTCAGTGTATTTAGAATTAGTACTAGCTCTGCAGTCAGGTTCATTTCTACCACTACTTGGGGATCACAAGTGCTGATCAAACCTAATTCGGCTATATACAAGGCAAACACCCTCTCCTGTATTAGCTAGCCACAATTGTCAACTTTTTGCAAATTGTTTTGGTAGTACAAAGTATTACTAAATAGCAAGTACAAATTGCTTTGATAGTTTTCTTCTTACTTAGTTCTGCTAGTCAAAGCTAATGGATCCAATTTATTCTTGTTAATTACCCATACAGACCAAACTTTGACACTTTGATTCTTGAAATTGCCCCATATATAAATACTTCGTTACTTTCATTTTGTCCTATTCTATAGTATCTTAGCTGAAAAGTTCTTTCCCACATTGTTAAGTCTGCTATAGTGTAAAATACTGATCTTCCTAAAAGAATTGCTTATAAGATAAAATGCAAACTCCTTAGCTTGACTTCATTATCTTGCTCAATCTTCTTAGCTTTTTCCATTTTTCTTCAAGTGAATTGATCCTGATTCATCTTTCTTGTTTCCTATGCCTTTATACCATTTTACCACCCCAGTTCTCTCCTGACTGATTTTTTACTTTTTATTAAAGCTGAGCCAAAATGTTTAGTATGTTCAAGTTTTCCCCGACTTTTATCCTTTTTCACATTAGTATAAATAATTTTATCTGTAGTTTTTTTGTTTGTTTGTTTGTTTTTGGGTTTGGTGTCACACTTGTTGGTGCTCAGAGATTACTCCTGGTTTTGTGCTCATAAATTACTTCTGGCAGGCTCGAGGGACCATATGGGATGCAGGAAATTGAACTTGGGTTGGCCACATGCAACTATGCTGTGCTGTTGTTCCAGTTTCTTATGTGTAGTTATTATTAACCTGGTGTCTGAATATACCTGAGGCATATGACCCAAATTGTCATTGATAGATACATATCAATCCTTATTAATCATAAGAGTAATATGAATAAAAGCATTTAAAAAAATGAAAAACAGGCAGATGAGAGACATTGAGCACCCCTAAGTCTCAGGTCCTAAATTTGACTGTTACATCAGAAAGTGATGAGTTGGATTTTCTTTTGTGAAAAATAGTGTATGTCAACCAGTAATATTTTTGTAGGGTTTTTGCACATTAAGATACAGATTGCCATTTTCTAGTACTGTAAACAATAAATTGTTTTCTAAGAAGTAATGTGTTAGTGTTTTTTTTTTAACAAGTTTGAAATGTCTAGTGAAAGATTAATATGATAAGTGGAATACTGTTCAGCTAGGATCTAATGATTACATAGGGGAGACTACCAAATATAGTATGAACAATGAGTGTCATCAGGTAACATTTATTACTAGTTTAATAGATATGAGATCTTACTGATGTGAAGGGAATGCGTCTTCGGGGGCCACACTGGTAGTACTCGGGCTATCGCTGGCACTATGCTTAGCATCTAGCAGTGCTTAGGTGATTATGCAGTGCCAGGCAATTAACCAGAAATGGCTGCATGCAAGGCAGGTGCCCTAACCTATACTGTCTCTCCAGGACTGGCTGTCTTGTTTTTGTTTTGTTTTAATTAAAGCATGGGTTTTATTACTAGAGGATGGTGGGGTTTTTGTTGTTTGATTTTTTTTTCATTTTTGAAAATTTTTATTTGAGGCTGAAATGAAAGTACAACTGGTAGAGCATTTGCCTTGCACACAGCCTACCCAGGCATTTATAGTCTCTGTTATTTATGCCTTATGGTCTGCCAAGCACTGCCAGGTGTCCCCTCCACAGACACCAAAAAAAAAGTTAGCTGAAGCAGCTTATACACCATAGTATTTCCTTTAGAAAAAGGAAATTCAGAGACCCGGAGAGATAGCACAGCGGCGTTTGCCTTGCAAGCAGCTGATCTAGGACCAAAGGTGGTTGGTTCAAATCCCAGTGTCCCATATGGTCCCCCTTGCCTGCCAGGAGCTATTTCTGAACAGACAGCCAGGAGTAACC
>PVKC010051591.1:0-10437 GCA_004027635.1 Crocidura indochinensis | reverse complement strand
AACTTATCTTGCATGTTGCTAACATAGGTTCAAACCCTAGCACCACCAGTATTCCCTAAGCACAGAGTTGGGAATAAGCCCTGAGCACAACTGGGAATACCCTAAAGAGCAGAACAAAATAGAAAATTCTAGACTCTCATGCTACAGAGAAACTGACTTAACCAATATGGACCAAATTGCTTTTGTGATAATTCTTAACGAAGCCTAAATATCTTATTTTGCAGACCAAAGGACTTTCTAGTTCTTTAGACAAAGGGACTACCTTAATTAAAACATCTCACACTTAATAAAATGGTTTTTATTGTTTTCTCTGTACCAGACATTAAGAAAATTATAAATATTGATATAAATTTCAACCCAATCCCATGAGGTTGTTTTTTATTTATATAATCATTTTCTTTATACTGATGAGAGAAAGGAAGACACAACATTTGCTCAATGTCCGTGACTGATCTGGCAAACCAGGCAATCTGGCTCCAGGTCTACACTCCAGATTGTGCTTAAAATGGGAAGTTGGCACAGTCTGGGCATGTTTCTGAGCTGTTCAAATGAACAGATGCTTGACTTATGCCACTTGTAGGGATCTGCCTTTCAAAACAAAGATGTGTTCTTCAAAGGAGTAATTGAATTCACCCGGTTTTAACTCTTGATTTAATAAACAGAAGATGATGGAGAAGAGCTGGTTTAAGTTTGGAGTCTCCATCTTTGATCCTAACTCTTGATGGATTTTACCAGAAAAGCTTAGAATGATCAATTAAAGGAGGCAGCATGCAATGAATGGACAAAACCATTAAGAAAACTATTTCTAAAAACGCAATAGGTATATTACCAGGTAGAATTTGCACACGAAGATGGGACTACTGTGCTACTCTTACGCAATTCAAGTACTTGGACACAGTCATAATAGTTTCAGCTCTTAGTTTTTACAGTTTAGAAAGAAGTACTGGTTTGGGAAATATTTAAAGCACAAAACTGGAAAAGATCATTAGAAAAACACAGTGGGTTTTTCTTTTTAAGGAGAGATTGCTCTGGTTGCTCATATTAATTAGGATGAGAATAAACACCTTCCTCCTTCTGTGCTATACCAGAAGACTTCAAGAAGGGTTCATAATCAAAGATTTAGTTTGCTTGAAGACATCCCTTTCAGACCAAACCTAAAAGTTTCACAAGAACACAGGATTTTCTTTCAGATTCCTTTGTAAAAAAAAAAAAAACTAAATGAAGAAGGTCCAGGTATTTTTTAAAAGCACACATTTTTGTCAGGCTCTTGAAGGGAATAATAGTAATTAATTTCTCAGTGTAATAAAACCATTGAATTTGAATGTATTGGGAGTTCTCAAAATTCTCTAACATAAGTATGAGCAAATGGAAAAGCTTTCTTTTTCCCTCAGCTTTTCCTTTATTTTTTGACATTTGTGTGAAATATCAAGAGGAAGTGAGCCCATCTGTTTCTGATATATTGAGGTTTGGTGCATCAGAATGTTTTGTAGCAGTTATTTGATGTCTAGTAGGCCTCCGAAGCATTTTCCATGAGATTGAAGTCTGTGCTTTTATTGACAGGAAGTTTGTTTTCATGGCATTTCAGCATTAATTTGACACTCAAAAATGAGAAAGGAGTAATTGGTCAAGTTCCAAGGTTTATTGATGAATATACACAGAGAGAAAATTGTAGAAGAAACAGAAATTGGATGGAGTAACAGATTATTGTTATTTACCTGACTTTCAAGTTGCTCTCTTCTTAATCCCGTCATCCCTCGCTTCCACTGTATTCCCCATTAGATTAAGAAAAAGATAGAACTATGGGGAGATGGATAAAGACAGATCTCATAGTGGAAAGAAGGAGAGAAGAGACTCATTTTTGTGTGTCAAGGTCAGGAGAAAGAAGAATGTGGCTCTACAGAGATGAAATGGCTGTGTCCTTTCCTATCCCTTTGACACTGTCTCTTCAAGGAGCCTTCGTTTGGGTTATGTGTGAGTGGGAGAGGACAGGAAGTTGAAGAAGACATTTTGCACAGAAGTTCCTGCCATATTTGAGAGAAACTCAACTGCTAACTCTCTTCCAGTCTGCAAAGCAACAGTTTCACTAAAAAGGGAACAGAATGAATCCTCCACTGGGTTAGAGGTCTGATGCTTCCCCGTCTCCCTCTGCTATTCCTAAAACTTTCTAAGAGACAGAAATGAGGAAACTAGAAAAAAATTCAATTCTTCTAACCACTGAGAATGAATGTCATTTACTTTATGATAGAATTTATATGTACAAACAGCTCAGTATATATGTTAACTGTAAATGCAGATAAAGCATTAAAAAGCTGGAGAAGATGGTTTGTGGAAATTTAGCTTTCAAATTCTTTGTCAAATTTTTGATTTTCCTAAACAAGGATTTCCTTTTTTTTTTTTTTTTGGCTGAAAAGCAATTTGAAGAAAATAGAACTAAAATACACACATTCCCCAAAGAGAGAAAGGAAAAGGAAAAAAGAAAAAGAACAAAATTCTTTAAAAATATAGAAGAACTTTCATAAGCATTTAGCCTATAAAATGATCACAGTTGATGATAAGGAAGAGATGTCATGTGGAAAAACGCGGCACTGGTTATAATGCAAGAAAATTGGTTATAACTTAAGAACTCATGATGTGCATTTTGTTGGGTACATCCAGTTATGATAATTGAACCTTTCAGTCAGTACAAAAAGTCCTGGACTTGAGAGGATTTCCATGACTGATCAAGTGGAATTTTAAAACTTTTAAAAAAGATTTCAAAATAGCAGGGCTGGAGTAATAGGGGTAGGGTGTTTACCTTGCATGCAGCCGACCTGGGTTTGGACCCCAGCATCTCATGTGGTCCCCGAGTTTGTCAGGAGAGATTTCTGAGCACAGGGCCAGAAATATCCCCCGCATGCTGCTGGGTGTGGCCCAAAATCAAACAAGCAAAAAAAGAATTTTCAAAATAGCATTACAAAGTTCAATTTTCTGAATTTGAAAATTTTGAAATGCAAGCTTACACAAGAAAAATATAAAAACAATAAAAATCTGAGCTGTGGTTTCTTCACTTGGGAAAGAATTCTGTCCCTTTGTAATTTAAAATTTTTCTGCAGAGTAAATATGCTATTTTGGTATTTGAAATATAAGTAGATATATATGTATATACTATATACGTATATATTATATATCTTGTAATTTTGAAAATGCATTAGGTCATTTATGATAACTTTTAATGATCAATGACTTATAAATCAGGAAAATCTCCTACCATATGTATTGAATACATGAAAAAATTCACATTTGAATTTGTTTACAAAGGTACTGTTTATTTGTCTCGAATATAGCTTCACAAGAATATTTTCTTGTGGACTTTACATCTGACACAGAACATATACTAAAAAGAGGGGAAATGAAATTAATGGACCAGAAGTGATTTGTTTTCCTCAAAAATATGCTTATCACCATCTACAAGTTAAAGTCCTATTTCACAATTAAAAGAAATAGAATGTTGTCCAGAATTCTGCTATATGTCATCACAAGTATGTGCAAATTACATTATTAACTGAACAGGTTGACCTATCAGGAACTTTGTGTTCTTTATAATAATATAATATAATATAATATAATATAATATAATATAATATAATATAATATAATATAATATAATATAATATAATATAATATAATATAATATGATATGATATGATATAATATAATATAAATATATAGTAGAGTAGATAAGATTGCTTAGTTGAGGGTGCTAATCAATATTATTTGAAACTTCCTTTAACTTCCTGAATATATGTGATAAAAAGGTCATTTTAACCATAACTAAATCTTTTTTTTTAAAGAAAATCAGTTTAATTTTTACTTTACACTCTGTAGTTAGATTGTTTTTCTTTCCAGATATATTTTTGTCTTTCAGAGGAAAGCTAAGGTGTTCTGGCACTATTTAGTTTTGTTAGCAATGAAACTTAAAAGTATTTCATAGCTCCCTTGCCAACTTTCAGAAACAACCATAGAATACAGAATCCCTAAATAGGTAACTATTAATAATGATTCCAAGAGTCTGTTTTTGTCGCTCAATTATGGTACTCTGGGTACAAAACACTTCTTGTTTCTTGGGGGAAATACATAAGCGTCTATATTTATATATGCGTCTATAGATATATAAATATAAATATAGTCACCTCCAATGTTGAATTCATTTTTAAACTAATACAAAACAAAACACTCCTGATAAAACAAACAAAATAAACATCTCCTACCATGCTCTTAATTTCCTTTCTTATGGATCGTGTTTATCCACAAAGGCAAATGTAGTCTTTTGAAAGCAAGCACTTTCCAGCTGTGAGCATGTAATTGGTCTATTCATTCTTATCCAAAGAGATTTTTTTTACATGCCACTGTATATTTGCCTTCAGTTCTTGGATGTTGGCATTTACAAAAAAAAAAAAAAAAAAAAAAAAAAAAAAAAAAAAAAAAAAAAAAAAAAAAAAAAAAAAAAGTGGTCAAATTTTGCTTTTCTATGAAGTATATCCATTTCTTACAAAGCCACCCAGAACGCTGAAAACTTACAAAACTATTCATCTCACAAAGCCATCAATTTAAAACAAAAGGACACAGCACAGATTCAGAGCGTCTTGCAATTGGCTGATAGTGTATATATTTAAAACGGTACATTTTTGTCATTTGAACTCTTGTTTGAATATGTTGGCGATGAATAGTACCTTAAACTAAAAGGCGCTAATGTAAGAATAAAATTTTCTATTACACAGTGAAGCAATTAAGATTAGAAGTATGCAGAACTATGGTACAATTATCAAGCATGCATTGCTATGCGTTTTTGATTTAATGATAAGCAGGGCAATTTGCTTTGTTATTGGAATTGTGAAGTAGAGTGAATTGCATTACAGACTGTAAAGTGAAATTGTGAGATATGTACTTTTTCTTAATTTAGAGGCCATAGACATAGCTAATAATGCCTTTTGTTAAATACTTGCTCTGTGATATATCCTTAATTACATGTCCTTCGTGGCTTGCTGCTATTTTCAGGTGCTATTAATAAAAATCAGTATACCTAAAAGTGCCAAAAGATTGGAAGCAGATGCTGTTAGTAAAATATAATTGGACTAAAGCAAAAATTTTGCAATTTGAAAACAAACCATTATCTTTGATGTGTTAGTTTGCTGTAAGTATGTATACTGCCAGTTTGAAACAAGAGTAATGAGCAAATGCATTTTAAAAGGCAGAGAAAGCACAGGGAAGAGACATTTTTGTATGTGTGAGTCACAGAGTTAATGACATATGTTGCGTAAGATACACTTAACATGAAGAAAATTCTCAAATCAGTAGTTGGTAGATTAGAATATGAAAATGTAACTTATAAGAGATCAATTGTTAGGTTTGAAAAGAGAAAATTAATTTTTGAGTATATTGTTTTGATTCCAAAGAGTCTATTAATTGGTGCTTTAAAGTGATAATTCCTTATTTTTTTCAAAATGCAAACATTGATATTGGGAATTGGTTATGAACATATAGTTTACTTCTGCACTTTAGTCGATTACTTTATGAACACATATTACTTTACAAGATGAAATAAAAAGTATTAGATTGAAGTCTTACAGTTAAATTACACTTCTCACAGAAAGTAAGAAATGTAAAAAGTGAATCCTTTACATAGATCCAATTTTGAATTATGTAACAAAATGAAAGAACAGCCTTAGTACTTACACAGAGAAAGAAGGTAGAAAGAAAAAGGACACAGAACTAAGTCTTATAATAAAAAAATTTTCCCCACATGGGAAACAACAACTATAAAAACCAAAATCACTAGGCAAAGGTTAAAGTTTAACTTTTGATTGTGAACCTTTGAATTTCCCTCTCCCTGTAGCTTTCATTATTTTATATTTTGAGAAGCATACGGAATTCAAACTAAATATAGTTATTCATAAAAGAAAACAAACCATGATAATTTGGATTAAATAAATTTTCATTTAGATTTCTTCAATTGAAATTTTATTTCTCACCCTTAAGCATGTTGAAACAGGATGAAGATAGCCTTATATGCATGTGCATATAAGTTTTTGCACTACATCTAATGACTATGAATCAAGTATGGAAAAGAAAAATGCTAATGTTTTTATTATTCTATCTTACTAGAACACAGTTTTAAATGACAATTTTGGTAAAATGTCAAATGATAAAAATATGGACTTAAATATATTTATATTATTTAATAGCTTTGAATATTATAGGCTGGACATGTATTTTGACATTAAATGACTTATTAGTGGTGGAATATTTTTTCTAAGTATAAGTTTATGGAAGAGGCACAAGATGTCTGTAACATTAATCAAAATCACTGATAACCCCAGAAGAAACAGTAGTTAAGCAAAAATTTCTACTTTTACACATTCTAAGGAGAAAAGTTACCACTGTTGATTCATCAAGCTAACTTTCCTTTATTCTTATTATTCACTAAGAGAAAGCTAAAGTTACTTCAAGAAAACATTTGAAAACGTCTTTTATTTTTTAGAACCGAAGGATCAGGAACTGTAGAATTGGAAGTATCTTTTTTTTTTTTCTCCCAGCAGGGGAATTTGGCGTAAGGTGCTGAACAATCATTTTTACTATTAATTTTAGTTTTTATTTAAATTCCCATAAGTCCGTCAAAGAAAATTAGTCCTTTATGTATTGCTGACTATTGAGTTCTATAAAATGTAATTTTAATTAAGGAACGAATATAGTCAAAACTTTAGTTTGTGTTAAATGAGTTACTGTAATTCCTTTTCTGAAAGATGTAGAAATGTTAGCCTGTTTATACGTATATCAACTGTTTAAAAACCCAGATTTCTGGAATCCAATTCGTCCTGTCATTTTCTAGTTATTTGCTTCACAAGTCCTCAAAAGGCAAGTCTATATATTCAGTTGTATATAAAACAGGCGGGATATTTTTGTAAGAAGAACAAAAATGAATAATTTATTCAAATAATTTCTTATTTCAGAAACACCCGCTTACTGTTCTGATAGTAAAGCGGCATATTACTATTGGGAACAATTTTAACACTTGCAACATTCGAAACAAGCAATTCACGAGTGCTATCTAAAGCGCGCAAGAATTTTCCACCCTTTCCTGCTGTTTCCACGCTTCAGCTGGGCTCTTCTTAGCTCTGCGAGTGCAAAATTGGGGAGACGGGAAATCCATAGCAAACGAATGAATCATAGTCTAAGAGTAAGGTATGACAATGTTTTTTTTTTTTTTTCATAAAAGCCCACAGGAGCAGTCTGATTAAACAATTAATTTTCTTTTTTGATGAACGGATATTTTTGATTTTTGCATGAACTGATCATAGTTGATGTTTGCTTAACAATTGAGGGGCCAGTTTAAACGACGTCTAAAGTTCAAACATACATTCAGAAAGTCATCATCTCTTTTAAAGGGTGGATTTAAACGAATAGACAGAGAAAACTGTTTCTTCAAGTCCTTGCCTAAAGCCTTTAGGCAGAGGCGGGTCGGGATCCACCTCTGACCCGCCCACAACCCCCGCAGAGAGAGAAGAGACACCCACTTCTCAAGTTACAGGCAAGTCCACCCACTCTTTATGCAAAATTAAGTCCGCCCCGTTGCATTAATTTAGCCAATCACTAAACCTCCCGACGGGAGGAGGATTCTTGGAGGTAAACCAATCGCACGAGTCCATATTCTCTCCCCACGCCCTCTCTTCCTTGCCGGGGTACCCCGCCCCTCCTGCCACCCGCAATCAAGACTCCCCCCATCGCACTGATGCCGCGCCCAGGGAAGAGGCGGGGAAAGAGGCCTTGGGCGTTTTTGATTTGCATTCAGCCGTACTATTGGCTAAAACTTGGCAGACGGGGCGGAGCGGAGGAGCTTTTAGAAGTAAGCCTCACGGATTGGCTAAGCGGTTGAATGACGTCTAGACGGCTGTCAAAGCAAACCTGAGCTCCAGATTTACGTATTTCTTGGGCCCAGCCTCCTAGCCTAGACCAATGAAAGATGAGCCTTGGCGACACAGGCCTTACATATTTAAATAAGAAATCAACTGGAGTCCCATATTCACGAGGAGGCGTGGAGGTCTCCAATGTCTCCCGCAAAGGCTTCTCATTGGCTGGCTTTCTCGACCAAGTGTCAGCGCTAGGAAATTTGCGAAGGCCTCTCTGATCGATTTAATGATTGGTTTCCTGCATCTTTTCTTTTCTTTTTTTTTTTTTTCAAAAGCGCCACATCATATACACCTTTTATTTTTTCTTGTTAATTGGTTTCATGTGTGGTCCGACCGGCTCCGTTTTGCCTTTCTTTCACTCTCAATATATTTTCCTTTTTTGTAACTCAGATCTTATTTTCATCAATTTTTAAAATGTAAAGATCTGGGACAGATGGAAACAATTAGAACCTCCGCTCGGCTCATGTGTATAATCTTATTAGTTTAATGGGTCACAGGGCGCAGGACCTATTTCCTTGGGATCAAAGTGAAAACAAACACGGTTAATATCTCATTTTGTTTTTAGAACCACGTCGTATCGGGTTCCCTCTGTCGGTAATGGCACTATGAAAAGATCTTTGGTTGCCTTGAAGTTTAGAGGGGAAAACGGAATCATTGAACTATTCGGACTTAAAAATGCATTAATATTAACACCAGGTAGCTAGCTGGTTGCCAGTTCCAGCCTCTCTGCTGATTTTATCACAATGGCATGGCTATTAAAGGATTTCTGCATTGCTTGTTTTGATCCATTGCATTAAAGCAAGCGAAAAATCATATTTATTTCGCTGCTAATTGTACGGGTTCCTCAGATTTCGTCTATTTAGAGCCAAGGCAAACCTTCTGAGCTCGTAATGTAAACTTCAACTTACGTTTCCTTAATGATTTTCTTCTTTATCTCTATGTGCTGACCGAATCCTTTCAGATTTTGATTTCTGACAAGTTAAAGAGCCCCCACAAGAGCCCCACAAAATTTAGTTTTCCTTTTCAGGGGGTTCAAGATCACTTCACAGACACCCAAGCTCCTGTTTAGGACTTTAGTTAAACCATCCCGTAAGGAAACGCTTTTTCTATTTTCATTTAGTGCTTGGATGTTTTGTTTAGTTCTCCTCCCCAGGCCAAATCTATAAGTACATCCGGAGGGGGTACTTGCTCTTCGTTTAAAATCCCCACTCTGGAAACCTCCGCAGTAACTTCTCACCCCAATAAATTACAAGCAGCCACAGTGTGGTCCATTACCCCGGGAGTGTAAGGTGAAGGCGCCTGTCAAAAGCAGCCAGCGAAATACAGCCCCCTTAAATATTCTTGTAGATAATAAATATCTGTTTGAGTAATGGGCGCAAATAATACGTTCCTATTTGTTTAGAAAGCTTTGAATTACAGCAATGAATAAAAGCACTGTGGACTTGATGAATGCCCAGAGTTCTTCCACAAAGGTGGTGGGGAGTTCTTGAAAAGCTGTTGATCTGGGCCTGAAAACCCCGTGCAAGCTCTTGGCACCAGCACCTCAATGTTTGCAATGTCAAGGCCACGAGTTTAGTCCCACTAGCCTGGCAAGAGCAAGCAGGAACCCTAACTAACTGTACATATATATATATATATACATATATATGTGTGTGTATACATATACATACATACATATATGTATATATACAGAGAGAGAAAGAGAGAGAGAGAGAGAGAGAGAGAGAGAGAGAGAGAGAGAGAGAGAGAGAGAGAGAGAGAGAGAGAGAGAGAGAGAGAGAGAGAGAATTGTGGGCTCAGTTTTCATGGGTGCAGGGCAGAACCCATACCCTACAGAGAAGTGCAGCAAGATCTAGCAAATTACAATAAGAGCTGGAGAAAGTACAGCAAGGAAGGCATATGCCTTGCATGACTCTGACCGGGTTCAATCCTTCCAGGCATCTCCTATGGTCCTTTGAACTCCCTAGTGGTTGGCCTCTGAGTGTGGAGTCAGGAGTATAGTCAAACAAAGAAACAACAACAAAAATAATTGAATAGTGAGAGCGAGTTGCAGGGAGGTCTAACATCTGGTTCATATGTGGTTAACACACCTTTAGCTGTGGTGGTTTCTCATACAAATACCCTTTGCCTCTCTGTTTTGTTTTTGTCCTTGAGCCTCATCTGACTGTGCTTAGCACTTACTCCTTGCTCTGCACTCAGGAATAACTCCTTGCAGGGCTTAGAGAACCATGTGTGGTGCCAGGGATGCAACCCAGGTTGGTGGGTGCAAGGCAAGTGCCCTACCCAGTGTAGTCTATTGCTCCAGCCAGTCATTGCCTTATTTAGTTAGATTTTATAAATTCACAATATTTTGGTGCTTGATCTATAAATATATCTCAGTGCATGACATATTTCTTTGTTCTATATTATTTTTTTCTTAGCCTTTTTTTGGGGGGTCACACTCAGCAGCACTCAGGGGTTCCACCTCTTGGCTCTATGCTCAGAAATCGCTGCT
>PVKC010051590.1:0-10371 GCA_004027635.1 Crocidura indochinensis | reverse complement strand
CAAAAAAAAAAAAAAAAAAAAAAAAAAAAAAAAAAAAAGGTGAGAGGATAGAAAGCTTTTAGAGAAAGAAAAATGAAATTCAAGGAATAAAACCTTATGATTCTAACTAAAATTACAAATTAGAAGACAGGGATCAAAGCAAATGACCAGGGAATGGGGTCCCCATAAAGCTCTTGTGAACTACACTAAAATTGAAAAATATTAAAATAAGGGGCCAGGGGCCTGGGAGATAGCATGGAGGTAAGGCGTTTGCCTTTCATGCAAAAGGTCATTGGTTCGAATCCAGGTGCCCCATATGGTCCCCCGTGCCTGCCAGGAGCAATTTCTGAGCATGGAGCCAGGAGTAACCCCTGAGCACCGCCGGGTGTGACCAAAAAAAAACAAAAAATAAATAAATAAATAAATAAAATAAGGGGTCAGAATGATAGTATTGCAAGTTGGGAGTTTGGCTTGCATGTGAACCAGGGACTGCAAATTCAATCCCTGGCATAACATATGTTCACAAAAAAACTTCCAGGAGTGATACCTGAGTGTAGACCCAGAAACATGTGGGGGCGGAACCCTGTGTGATAAACCCCCTGTGAGTCAAGCTCACTGAATCCTGCAGAGACCGCCCCCCCCCCCCGCAGTATGAATATTATCATTCTCAGCTTCAACTCTCTTGAAATGAATCTCACCTCTGAAGCTCTTTTATTTTGTTTGCACTTTGAATTTAAAAACAATTTATTATAACACATGATTTACCAAGTTGCTCATAAAAGTCTTCTCAGACATCAAGTATTCAAACACCAATCCCACCACCAGTATGGTCCCCAATCTCCCACTCACCACCACAGGCACAAACAAACTTACTTCATACTCTTTGTCACAACACAAAGGCAAACAGAATTAACAAAACTTAGATTAAGAGGGTCAGTTTAAAATGATTGTTACTCCATGATGTAACTCCATAATATTACTGAAGTCAGAGTCTAAAAATATTCTGGGTTTTAATTGGTGCTAGGTGAGCCCTCTGTGTTACCATTTAGGCTCACTGATCTTGGTAGATTGCTATATAACCTTCCCATCAGATTTCCTGTGACACTTCTGAGCTGACACTACTATAAAATTTTGAGCTGTCATGCACAAGCAACCACACTGTCCAGATTTATAGATCTGAAACAAATTTGGTGGATTGACAGTTTGATAAGGTTAAGTCGAAGAGTTGAGCTGTTATAGGAAGTGTAGGTGGTGATGCTGGGTTGCTGTGGTTTCATGCAAAAAAAGGGAATCTGCCTCACCACTTTCTGAGAGTGCTACAGAGGAATCAACCCAGACCAGACTACCTGGGAAATATTGGTAGCCATTATTTTACTTGGAGCTTGGTAGAGGAACCAAGCCATTTATTTCTGCAGCTCTTTGAATATGCTGCTTGCAAACAAAAACCAACAAAGAGAAATAAAAATAAGAGACTCGAGGCCAGAGAGATAGCAAGGAGGTAGGGTGCTTGCCTTGCATGCAGAAGGATGGTGGTTGAATCCCGGCATCCCATATGGTCCCCCGAGCCTGCCAGGAGCGATATCTGAGCGTAGAGCCAGGAGTAACCCCTCAGCGCTGCTGGGTGTGACCCAAAAACCAAAACTAAGAAAAAAATGAGGTGGGGCAGAGCCTGAGCGGTGGCGCAAGCAGTAAGGCATCTGTCTTGCACGTGCTAGCCTAGGATGAACTGCGGTTCGATCCCCTGTTGTCCCATATGGTCCTCCAAGCCTGGAGTGATTTCTGAGTGCATAGCCAGGAGTAACCCCTTAGCATCACTGGGTGTGCCCCCCCAAATAAAAGAGACTCCAAGATGGAAAAATCACCACAGAGCTATGCCTGGGCCATGAATCTAAAATCTTTTCCTGGTCTGAAAAATAATATAGCAGGTAGGTCGTTTGCCTTGCATGTAGCTGACCCAGGTTCTATTCTCAGTATCCCATATGGTCCCCCCAGCCCACCAAGAGAATCCCTGAGCACAGAACCAGAACTAAGCTTTGAGCATCATGGGTATGGCCCAAAACCCTTCCAAAAATAAAATAAAATTAGTTTGCATTAAAACTACATTCTGGGGGGCCGGGCGGTGGCGCTGAAGGTAAGGTGCCTGCCTTACCGTGCTAGCCTTGGACAGACCACGGTTCGATCCCCCGTGCCCCATATGGTCCCCCAGGCCAGGCCAGGGGCGACTTCTGAGCGCATAGCCAGGAGTAACCCCTGAGCGTCACTGGGTGTGGCTCAAAAACAAAAAACAAAACAAAACAAAAAAAAACTACATTCTGGGGCTGGATAGCATGGAGGTAGGGCCTTTGTCTTGCATGTGGAAGGACGGTGGTTCGAATCCCGGCATTCCATATGGTCCTGTCTGCCATGAGTGATTTCTGAGCATAGAGCCAGGAGTAACCCCTGAGTGCTGTTGGGTGTGACCCAAAAACCAATAAATAAATAAATAAATAAATAAATAAATAAATAAAACCTACTTTCCAGTAACTATGTCACTTTTTTGGATGTTTGACCACACCCTGTAATGCCCAGGGGTTATTCCTGGCTCTACACTCAGAAATCGCTTCTGTCTTGGAGAACCATATGGAAATCAAATCGCGGTCCATTCTAGATCATCCACGTGCACAGCAAACACCCTACTGCTGTACTACCACTCTGACCCCATATGTCACATATTTAATATCCTAAAAACTGAATGGTAGAATAATAAGAATGAAGGGAGTACAAAGACTAATGTCCTATTTGTTTTGACAACATATTCATACAAAATGTTGGATAAGGAAGCATGTGTTTAAAAATCGACCTGCCTTGGGGCTGAAGAAATAGGACAACAATTATCTTGTATGCAGCTGACCTGAGTTCAATTCCCAGCAACACACATGGTTCCTTGAGCACCCCTAAGAGTGATTCCTGTGCGCCTAGTTAACTCTGAGCATCACTGGGTATGACCCCAAAACCAAAAATATTAAAATAATTTTAGGGAGCCGGGAGGTGGCGCAGGAGGTAAGGTGCCTGCTGCCTTGCCTAGGACGGACCACGGTTCGATCCCCCGGTTCCCATATGGTCCCCCATGCCTGCCAGGAAGCGACTTCTGAGCGCATAGCCAGGAGTAACCCCTGAGCGTCACTGGGTGTGGCCCAAAATATATATATATTTTTAAAATACACCTGGGCCAGAGTGATAGTCCAGCATATAGGACACTTGCATCTGCCCAATCCAAATCTGATCCTTGGCATATGGTCCCCTAAACCCAGAATGCAAAGCTAGGAATAAGCCCTGAGCATCACTGGGTGTGGCCAAAAAATAATAAATGAATAGCAATAAAACGATTTTTTCTGGAAGATGTTCAGCTTAAAAGTACATGAAATGCTGGTACCTAGCTATGAAAATATAATTGTCTTGAAAATACAATGTCTTTTTTGTTTTGCCTTTTGTTTTTGAGTCAGTACTCAGGGATTATTCCTGGCTCTGCACTCAGGAATCACTCCTGACACTGGAGTCAGGACCACAGAGGTGCTGGAGATTGAACCCAGGATAGCTATGTGTAAGACAAGCACCTTACCTGCTGTGTTAAAGCTCTGGCTCCCAAAATTCAATTGGAGTGCCAGTGAAGACATGCCAGACATTCATGAACTTCAATGATAGAAATGCAAAAATAATAGCCACCTCATACTAGCAGGGATTTATATTTGTTTGATGCTGTTGTTGGGCCACATCCAGCTGTGCCAAAGGGCCCTATGGGCTCATGGGTCCAGCCCTGGATCTAACACCTGCCAGACCTGAGCTCTAGCACTTCAGCCAATCCCAGCTCCTGGAAGTTTCTTCTATACTCAGAGATCTTATCACATAACCTAGTATGCTCAGGAAGTGTATATTCACAGAAAAACCCACATATAATTGTTTTGAGGAGCTCCACTCTCAATTACCCCAAACTGAAATCACTCAGATGTCTGTAAACTGAGAACAGATAAACGCTTGATGCAAAGCACTTGGCCATCTGTCACCCAACACAGTTTAAACCCCAGTGCAACAACAGCCAAAGTTCAAAGACTGATGGAAGTTTGGTCCTTAGAAAAAGATGATTTTCAAGGTCTGGAGAGATAGCACAGAGATAGCACACACATTTGCCTTGCATGCTGCTGACCCGGGACGGACCCCTGAGCCTTCCAGTAGTGATTTCTGAGAGCAGAGCCAAGAGTAACTCCTGTCACTGCTAGGTGTGGCCCAAAAACAAAAGATAATTTTCCGAAAAGGCCCAACTACAGACTCAAAAAAACAGATGTGTGGCTGCAGAGACTCAGAAGTGGAAGTTTAACCCCAATGCTAGATCACATGCTGCTGTGGCCCTGAGCTCTGCTGTCTGGAACCCTGGCCCCATGTGCACTAGTGAGTGTAAGCCCCACAATGAAAGGGTGGGATCCTCAGCCAAGCACTGTCCTGAAGAGGAGAACCAAGCACTGGGCCCAGATGAGCACCTCCAACCAGCATAGTATGTCCCTAGCCTTCTCCGGCACGCCTGTAGTCAGAATGTTTTTGAGCACCAAAACTAAAAAGTTCAGTCCCAGGTCTGGAGAGATAGTACAGAGATAGTACACTTGTCTTACTCACAGCTGACCTGAGTTTGATCCTTAGTACCCCATTTGATCTCCTAATTTCTGCCAGGAGAAAGTAATTCCTGAGTGTAGAGCCAAGAGTAATCCCTGAGCATCGCTGGTTTGGTTCCCCCAAAATAATATAGTTCCCAACAAGCATGCATGCAAGGCCACAACAAGCAAGAGTGCATGGGGTGCAGAGAGAGAATATAGGGTGCTTACTTGCATGCAGTCATTTTGGCTAACTCAGGTTCCATTCTCAGCACCACATATGGCTTCCAAGTACAACCAAGGAAGACTGGGGCCGGCAATAGCCCTGAATAATACTGGGTATTACCACCACCCCCTCAAAAAAAATAGAGGGCAGCTCCAGTTAGCAAGTGGCAAATACCACATCTCAATAATCTCCAAAGGAAGGGGAGAAGGGACAAGAGGGAAAGGAAGGGAAGGAAAAAGGAGGGGAGGGAGGTGGAAGGGGAAGGGAGGAAAGATAGGAGAAAGTAGGGAAGGGTGGGAGAGGTAAAGAAGGGGAGAGATGGAGGAAAGAAGGCAGATAGAAGGGAAGAAGAGGTGGGGAGGGGAAGAGAAAAAAGAGGAAAGGGAAATAGAGGAGGGAAGGGAAAGGAAGAGAGGGATAGTGAGGGAGAGAAAGGGGAGGAGAGAAGGAAGGAAGGAGAGGAGCAGAAAGGAAAGCTGAGGGTTTAAGAGAGGGGAAGAGGGGAAAGGGAGGGAAGAGGGGAGCTGAATGGGGAGGTGTCATCACACCCCTGATTTTGGGTAACACATGTGATAAGCCTGTGTCAGGTTTGTGAAGATGACAGAACAGACCACACACTGATCCATAAGGGTACATTTAGGAGAGAAGAGCAAAGAGTCCCAGATGTTTTTTTGTTTGTTTTGGGGGGGCACACCCGCTGTACTCAGGGGTTACTCCTGGCTGTCTGCTCAGAAATAGCTCCTGGCAGGCACGGGGAACCATATGGGACACCGGGATTCGAACCAACCACCTTAGGTCCTGGATCAGCTGCTTGCAAGGCAAACGCCGCTCTGCTATCTCTCCGGCCCCAGAGTCCCAGACTTTTAAAGAGCACCTTCTGCCTTCTGCTCTGAAACCAAATGTTTCACCATTGGTCCCACTCAGTATTTCAGTGAGGAAGATCACTGCTACCATTGTTCATCATTAGATATGTGGGACTTTAAGACCCTATGATTCTACCCAGTGTTTCCCTACTCATGAAATTTAGAGGAAGCATTTAAGAACCAAGTCCCACTGAACATAGTGTTTTATTAGTCTGAGCTTCAGAGATTCCTTTAGCTTCACTGCCTCCTCCACTTCCTTCTTTTCTTCTTTTATTTCAGGGCTACACCCAGCTGAGCTCAGGTTTTACTCCTAGCTCTGAGCTCAGGGATCACTCCTGGCAGGGCTCAGAGGAACCATGTGTGGTATCAGGGATTAAACCCAGGTCAGGCAAATGCAAGACAAACACTCTACCTGTTGTATCTCTCTAGCCCCTTCCTTTTCTCCTTACAAAGTAAGTGCAATTACATTTACTTTCCATTTAAAATGACTTCCAGGGGCCAGAGAATTATCCAACAAGATGGAGAACATGCTATGAGTTTAATCCCTGATACACTCTGCCAAGAGCAACTCTTGAACATGGAGTCAGGAGTAGACACTGAGCACCTTTTAGTTATGAACCAAATAAAAAATAAATACACAAATAAAATAACTTTTATTGAACTGGGAAGAGGACTCAAAGGCTGCAGTGCATGCTTTCTTTTTTTTTTTTGGTTTTTTGGGCCATACCCAGTGACGCTCAGGGGTTACTCCTGGCTATGCGCCCAGAAGTCTCTCCTGGCTTGGGGGACCATATGGGAAATCAGGGGATCGAACCACAGTCCGTCCTAGGCTAGCGCAGGCAAGACGGGCACCTTACCTTCAGCGCCACCACCGGCCCCCCATGCATGCTTTCCATATGAGACCCCCCCAGGTTCGATCCCCAGCACCATGTAGCCCCTGAATACCAATGTTAGTGACTCCCAAACAATCTTTCAAGCATAGCTCCAAGCACTGCTAGATGTGGTCAAATCTAAAATTCATTAATTCATCAATTCATTCATTTCATGACTTTTTCCTCAGAAATACTCATTTTACAAAAGTATTCCTACCTGGGAACACAGTTTAGCGGAGGCAGTGAAGAGACATCTTGTGTATTATTTGTTGCCCCTTCTGCATTATTTACAATTACATTCTAAGATTCCCCCCAACACTGTGTTCTTCCTTGTATCTCTCCTTTGCTCCAGAGCCTGGGAGGCACCCCTATTTCTGAGAGCACATCCTGATGGTCTAAAAACCCCATTTCACGAGGTCCTAGATCTGGGGCCCACACAGGGAACCTCTGAATGTGCCAGAAGTGAAGGGGCATTTCAGAGCCAGAGTTAAAGCTTCTAGCACAAGAAGAGAGAGCTAGATCCTACCTTCGGAATTCCCCATCTTCTCTCCTGCATGAAGAATTAAGAGAGAGAAGGGCATGTTAGGAGGAGAGCTGCCCTGGCTGCCTCAAAGCCCATCCTATAGGAGCCTGCCTCCTGCTGAACCATGGAGCTTTGAGAGAAACCAGAGCTGGAATCCAGGCCCACCAAGGTGACAGAGAACTAGAATGAAGCCCCAGCAGCTGATCACCCCAAAGTTATGCAGAAAGAAGCCCACCAGCATACCAGGGTCTTCTGGAATTCACCAGGACTTTCCCAGGTGCTGTCCATACTATCAAACAGGAGAGTATTTGAAACTTCACAGAGGAGCAAACAGGAAGTGTGTGCCTTGCAGAGCCAGGTGGAGGAGAGAGCATTCCCTGGCCTTGGGTGAGCCAAACCAGCCTTGATACCCCCATCCACCCTCTGCTGTTCTCTCTTGGTCCTTGGGATCTCCAGCTGCTGTCATCAATAAAAGAATTTTGCTTATTTGAGAGAAATGACCCTGATAATAAAGCTGGTACAGGGAGCAGAAGTAAAGAGAAAAGGAGAAAAAGTGAAGCCTCAGAGAGGGGATGATGTCAAACTCAAGACTGCAAGGGAGCATCAGATTATCCTGCAGTTCCATCTACACACAATTGACTCCCCCAGATACTCAATATGGAAATTAGTATGACTCACAAACTCTAAGCCAGTGCTGCTGTCAGAGGCAAAAGATGCTTCAAGAATGAAGTTCAGGGCTAGAGCAATAGCACAGAGGGGAGGGTGTTTGCTTTGCACGCAGCCAACCTGGGTTCGATCCCTGGCATCTCATATGGTCCCCCGAGTGATCACTGCCAAGAGTGATTCCTGAGTGCAGAGCCAGGAGTAACCCCTGAGCACTGCCAGTTGTAACCCAAAATTAAAAAAAAAAAAAGAATAAAGTTCAGCTCCTTCCCTTCCACCAGACAAGCCTGAAAGCCTGAGTCTGTCACCATAATTGACAAAGTCCTGCCTGCATGAAGCTTCTAACTAGCACAAGTTGATAGCAATACTGCAGGTGGGAGGCCCAGGTTTTATTCCCCCACACACTGTCTATTGCAGGACGTGGCCCTGAAAAGCCCCAAAGACCTAGACAATCCCCAGCATCATAATGCCCAAGCAGCACTATATCCTGGACCTAACAATTAAACCAGAGAATCAGATGATGGAGAAACACTCAAAGTGGGTTCTGTGTCCTGAGCTGGTTTGTAACTGATGGAATACAGTGTGCACCATTTTCTCAACCATCCAGCACATAATCTGTGGTATTTTGTGTTCAATTTTGTTAAGAATGGCAGGGAGGGGCCCGGGAGATAGCATGGAGGTAAGGCATTTACCTTTCATGCAAAGGGTCATCGGTTCGAATCCCGGTGCCCCATATGGTCCTCCGTGCCTGCCAGGAGCAATTTCTGAGCATGGAACCAGGAGTAATCCCTGAGCACTGCCAGGTGTGACCCAAAAAAAAAAAAAGTATGGCAGGGAGGGATCTCTGACCACCGACACAGTGACCTAGGGTTCTACGGGTCAGGTCATGCATTGTTCAAGGATGAAATTTAGGAGTAAATACAGCCAACATGACGAAGCTGCCACCAAAGAGGTGGGATAATTTCTCTCCTGGGGTCTGCACTCTGATCCCCTCTGTGCATATGAGGGAGGGATGAGGGGAACTGTGTGTGCAGTGCCTCAAACTAGCACTGCCTGGATCACTGACAAAGTTGGACTGGCCTGGAGAATTCTGTGAATGTTCTTCTGTAAGTCTCAGTGCTAGGATATAACCTTTGAAGACCCTTCTGATTAATAAGGAATGAACTACACTGGATTTCTTCATTCCTAGAGATGACCCCAGAGCTTCACAGGGTTAAACTGCTGCCCCACACTACCCTTAAATAAGGGTAATTTGGTGGCCGGAGAGATAGCATGGAGGTAGGGTATTTGCCTTACATGCAGCCTATCCAGGACAGACAATGGTTTGAATTTTGGTCCCTTGTGCCTGCCAGGAGCGATTTCTGAGCATAGAGCCAGAAGTAACCCCTGAGTGCTACCGGGTGTGACCCCCCCACAAACAAAACAAAACAAAACAAATAAGGATAATGTGCCCTCAATGGAGTCTGGAGTTGGGGACAAGGGTGCTAATGTTGCTGATCTTCAAAGGTGAGGAGAAAGTCTGGAGAATGACTCAAAGAACTGAAGCATAGGATTTGCATGTGAGATTTAATCCCCAAGCTCTGATGCAAGTAGCCTCCAAAACAGAATCAAAGAGATAGCACAGGGATAGGGTATTTGCCTTGCATGCAGCTGAACCAAGACGGATGATGGTTCGAAACCTGGCATCTCATACGGTTTCCCAAGCCTGCCAGGATCCATTTCTGAGCACAGAGCATCCCTGAGCACTGCTGGGTGTGACCCAAAAACAAAAAAATAAAACCAGAATCAGAGACAAGATAATACTGGGGTTAAGGTCTTGCATATGGCTGACCCTGATTTGATCCCTGACATTACAAAGTTTCTGAGCCTTGCCAAGAAGGATCTCTGAGTACAGAGCTAGGAGTGAGCCCTCAGCACCACCAGTTATAACCCAAAAGAAAGAACCCCAAAGAAAACTAAAGTCTAATGGGGAGCAGGTACCATGGAAGATGAACTCATTGGTATGTGAAAGCACAAGGACAACACAGGAACAGCTGTGGAAACCACTGGCTTCGCCCTCCATCTTCCAGATGAGGAAACAGAGTGAGCCCAGGCCATGAGGTCACTCACTGTCAAAGGCAAGACTAGCATCAGGGTCTGGGGCCCCTCCTCTGGGGTTCCCTCCCTTCCAACACAACTCTGACATTCACATGGCCTGTGATCTGGCAAAGAGCCAGCTCCCCACTACCTTCACACTCCCCAGAACCGGGCCAAACACTCTATCTTGTCACATGCCTGTGGTGGTGGCTGAGTGAAACCGAATGTTCTGTCATTGCACTGAGAAGCCACCACCAGCCCCAGTTCTCGGGGTTTCAGAATGAATCAGGCTTCAAGCTACCCTGTCCCCATCTGGGCTCATGTCTCTATATGGAAATCTTTGAAAACGAGTCTTCTAATTAGTCATCGTGGCCTAGTTAAAGGCAACAGAATGTTCCCCAATTTCACTTGTTTTCAACAAGGAGGAACAGAGGGGTACCAAGAACAATTCATGGGGGTGACCCTGCACCAGCCCATCAGCTCTGGCCCAGCACCCCAATGCTCTCTGTTTAGCGAGGCTGTACACCACACTCCTACCCAGAGGCTACCT
>PVKC010051589.1:0-10397 GCA_004027635.1 Crocidura indochinensis | reverse complement strand
ATTGGGGAAAAAGCAGGCCAAGGTCTCCAACCCACAGGCTCGGCTCCTTCCTGCCCTGCCCATGTCCCTGACCTCTGTCTAGGTCCCTCCGTCCTTTCAAAGCTGTCACAGGTCAGTGAAAATCAGTGCTCTGAGTTGGAGACACCGCAGCACGGAGGGCACTTCACTGGTCTTGCATGAATACAACCCAGCAGCACCCCATGTGATCCCCAGATCCCTTGCCAGGAATGATCCCTGACTGAGTTCAGAGCCAGGAGTTAGCCCTGAGCTCCTCCATGGGTGGTGGCCCCCACACAACAACAGCCACAGAAATCAGCTCAGGGGAAGATGGAAACAGAATCCTGTGCTCCCCCTTATTGGAACACACCCCAGAAGGCAAACCACCTGACCTGCCTGCATTGTCCAGGCTCCCAGGACAGTAACTTCCCGAGACAGTGAATAGCAGAGCTGGGATGGGGAACCTCCACCCCACCCTGGCCTGGCCTGGCCTGGAGGGAACCCAGTGTCCAGCCATGCTTTTTCCTTTTCCCTGATCACAGGAGGAGGCCCAGAGAGAGGCCACAGCCATGGCCCTGGAGAACATCAACGAGCTGCCTGAGAACATCCTCCTGGAGGTGTTCGCCCATGTGCCCGCCCGCCAGCTGCTGCTGCGTTGCCGCCCTGTCTGCAGCCTGTGGCGGGACCTCATCGACTTGATGACCCTGTGGAAGCGCAAGTGCTTGCGGGAAGGCTTTGTCACCGAGGACGGGGACCCGACGGTGGCCGACTGGAAGGTCTTCTACTTCCTGCGGAGCCTTCGCCGGAATCTTCTGCACAACCCCTGTGCCGAAGGTGGGGTGCAGAACATGGCTGGCATCCCCCCCACCCAGTACACATACTGTCATGTCAAATTAATGCACATTTCTTCAGCACTTACTGCCAATGAGTTACACAGGGCAGTTTAACTCCTTTCCTCCTTGGGGCTGGAATGATAGCACAGTAGGTAGGGTGCATGTGGCAGAACCGGGTTGGATACCCGGGATCCCATATGGTCCCCTGAGCGAGGAACAATTTCTGAGCACAGAGCCAGGAGTAACCTCTGAGCACCACTGGATGTGACACCCCCCCCAAAAAAAAAAAAAACTAACTCCTATCCTGTTCTTGGAAGTTGTCCTAGGCAGTAGGTGCCATGGTGTGAACCCATTTCTCAGATGCATAAATAGGCCACAAGTGCTCTTTTCTGATTCTATTCTTCAGGTTGTTTGTTCCCCCCCCCTACCCCCAGAACCTTGGAAAACGTTCATAGTGGAAACTAATTGTGCCCAAGATATAGAAAACCAGGATTCCTCTTCGATGGCCTGGTCCCCACACTGCAGGGCTGGTCTTGGGGCCATCTTAGTGGAAACAAATGACTGCTATGGTGGTGAGAACCAGTTTGCAGGTCTCTATAAGCAGGTCACAGCCCAGGCAGACCCAGGCTCTGTCACTGAACTCTGTCTTTACTAACTGACTAGACACTGGGCTGAGCTGGACATGTCACTCTGCAGTCTCAGCCCACATTTGGGAGCAGAACAGTGACCAAGCAGCTCCTGGGTGTCCTCCAGACGTCTCTTTCACTGGACTTTCCGCCACAATGCTCTCCAGCAGCTGCTGGCATCCTATATGGTCCCTGCGCCAGGTCTGCCTTGGAGCTCAGAACCGCTTTATCTTTTCTTGTTTATTTTATTCTAGGTGGAGGCACATATGGGGAAGTTCAGGAATTGCATTACTCCTGGATCTTCCTAAGATCACAGGGGATGTCGGAGATCTAACCAGAGTTAGATGCAAGACCAACGCCCTCCCAGCTTTCCTCGCTAGGCCTCAACTCCTTTTAGAGGGTTCTCTCTCTTTTTGTTTGTTTCTGGGTCACCCCCAAAAACAACGTTGGTGCTCAGAGGTTCTGAGCTCAGAAATTACTCCTGGGATCAGGGGATCATATGTGATGCCAAAGATAGAACCCTGGTTGGCCAGATGCCAGGGAGATGCCTACTCGCTGGACTTTATAACTCCAGGCCTTAGAGGCTTCTCTTAAAATGTAAGTATAAGGACTAAAGTGATACTTGACTGGTACATGGCTGACCCGGGTTCAATCCTTGGCACTATATACGGTCCTCCGAGTCCACCAAGAGTGGCCCCTGAGCACAGAGCCCAAGTAAGCTCTGAGCATTACCAGATGTGACCCAGAAGCAAACAAAAGAAAAACCGGAGCAATAGCACAGTGGTAGGGTGTTTGCTTTGCATGCAGCCAATCCAGGATGGACCTTGGTTCCATCCCCGGCATCCCATATGGTCCCCTGAACCAGGAGTGATTTCTGAGTACATAGCCAGGAGAAACCCCTGAGTGTCACAGGGTGTGGCCCAAAAAGAAAAAAAAAGAAAGAAAAACTGTGTGTGTGTATGTGTGTGTGAGTGCACACGCGAATAAGTGATAGAAATAGTATTGAGGGGCCAGAGAGATAGCATGGAGGTAAGGCGTTTGCCTTGAATATATAAGGACAGTGATTCGAATCCCGGCATGCCATATGGTCCCCTGAGCCTGCCAGGAGCAATTTCAGAGCTTAGAGCCAGGAGTAACCCCTGAGCACTGCTGGATGTGACCCAAAAAAAAACAAAAGAAAAAACAGGGGCCTGGCGGTGGCGCTGGAGATAAGGTGCCTGCGCTAACCTAGGACGGACCGCGGTTCAATCCCCTGGTTCCCCATATAGTACCCCGTGCCTGCCAGGAGCGACTTCTGAGCGAATAGCCAGGAGTAACCCCTGAGCATCACCGGGTGTGGCCCAAAAACCAAAAAAAAAAAAAAAAATAAAGAAATAGTATTGAACCCACAAAACCTAAAAGACTTTTGACCTTTACAGAAAAACTGCAGTCAGTCCCTGTTCTAACCCCCAGGTTCTGAGAGGGAAAGCAACTTCTCTTGGGTCATACAGCCTACTGGTGACTGAGTGGGGCGAGCAGACCCATTTCTGTAGAGGGAAGCATCAGGGCACGCTGTCATGGGGTGGGTGAACACTAGGGATTCTTCTAGAAAGCATTCATGCTGGCACCGTTGACATCTGATGGGAAGCGGGCTCTGGGCCTGCAGTGCCGCCCAGTCTGATGGTGACGAGCGGGACCCCCTCTCCCCACAGAGGGCTTTGAGTTCTGGAGCCTGGATGTGAACGGAGGGGACGAGTGGAAGGTGGAGGATCTCTCCAGAGACCAGAGGAAGGAATTCCCCAATGACCAGGTCAAGAAATACTTCGTGACTTCTTATTAGTAAGATCCAAGACTGGGGGAGGGGGTGCGGTGGGGCCAGCCCCAGTCCCTTCATGGATCAGGGGCCTCTCCTGGCCCCCTGGTGCCCTAGAACTGAGCCCCAAGCCCGCCCACCACTCCCCTGCCCCTCCCCAGCACCTGCCTCAAGTCCCAGGTGGTGGATCTCAAGGCCGAAGGGTATTGGGAGGAGCTCATGGATACCACACGTCCGGACATCCAGGTCAAGGACTGGTGAGTGTCTGGGGCAAGGGCCTGGGGGGGGCTGCCACGCAGGCACCCCATCCCCACCCTGCCCCCCACCTCCACGGCTCGATGCTGATGGAGGCGCTGACCCTCTGCTTTGCAGGTTCGCAGCCCGGCCAGACTGCGGGTCCAAGTACCAGCTGTGTGTTCAGCTGCTGTCGTCCGCCCATGCTCCTCTGGGGACCTTCCAGCCAGACCCGGCCACCATCCAGAAGAAGAGCGATGCCAAGTGGAGAGAGGTGTGTGGCTTGATGCTGGAGCAAGGGGAGACACCTCCCCATGACGTCCCACAGGTCTGGGTCCCCATTCCAGCTCTGTGGACCCATCCCAGCTCTGCCACTCCAGCCCAAGGCTCTGGTATAGTTCTTGAGTGCTGAGATCCCCAAGTGGTCAAAATGTTTGTTGCTGCTTATTATTTGTTATTAATATTATTCATGACTGCTGAAAAGGCCCTAGATAAGAATTTTAGGTTCAGGGCCAACACAAGCAATATACCAGCTAGACCATTTACCTTACATACTGCTAACCAGGGTTCGACCCACAGCATCACATATGATCCCTTGAACACCACCAGGTATGGCCAAAAAGAAGCAAACCAAAATATTAGAACTTTTAGGTTCTACAGATGATTCTGTCACATCCAATCAGTTCTTTAGCTCAGACTTTGTGTTAGGAGAGTAGCTTTAGACAATATGTAACCAAAAATAATAATAATAATAATAATAACAATAAAGGTAGCAGTATTCCAATAAAACTATAAAAATAGGCAGTGGATGGGACCAGAGCAATAGTACAGTAGGTGGAGCATTTATCTTGCATGCAGCTGACCCAAGTTCAATCCCCAGCATTCTTTATGGTCCCCCAAGCCTGCCAGGAATATTTTCTAAGTGTAGAGCCAAGAGTAACCTTTGAGCAATGCCAGGTATGACTCAACAACAACAACAACAACAACAACAACAAATGCAGTGGGCTCAAAGGCTTCTGGGTGCCAATTCATGACCCAGTCAAGTGTGACCCAATAGAATATGCCATGGTATGGGGCCTGAGAGATAGTACAGTGGTGTTTGCCTTGCAAGCAGCCGACCCAGGACCTAAGGTGGTTAGTTCGAATGCTGGTGTCCCATATGGTTCCCCGTGCCTGCCAGGAGTGATTTCTGATAGCTAGGAGTAACACCTGAGCACCGCCGGGTATGGCCCAAAAAAAAAAAATGAATATGCCATGGTGATAGAAAAGATCTCAACCTGACTGACCCCAATGGCTGCCAACACTCTTCTAGGCCGCAGTATGGGCTAAATTATTCATTGGTTTACTGGATCATTTATAATGGCTGAAGCGGCCACACAGGCTCAGCCATGGCCCATGACAACCAGCCAATGCACCTTTGGTTCCTTGGAGCTGTGACATGTTCCCGCAGGGTGTTGTTCTATTATTTTTTTGTTTGTTTGTTTTGTTTTGTTTTGGGCCACATCCGTTTGATACTCAGGGGTTACTCCTGGCTAAGCTCTCAGAAATTGCCCCTGGCTTGGGGGGACCATATGGGACGTGGGGGATCGAACCGTGGTCCGTTCCTTGGCTAGCGCTTGCAAGGCAGACACCTTACCTCTGGCGCCACCTCTCTGGCCCCAGGTGTTGTTCTATTTTACCTCTGATGCATAGAGGGTGAAGTAGCAGCTCTGCTGACTCCTACACAGGTGTTGCTTGGTCCATCCTGACCTCTCTCCTCCTCTGCCCGCCTCCCCTCACCCCAGGTCTCCCACACGTTCTCCAACTACCCGCCTGGCGTCCGCTACATCTGGTTCCAGCACGGTGGTGTGGACACTCACTACTGGGCCGGCTGGTACGGTCCCAGGGTCACCAACAGCAGCATCACCATTGGGCCCTCTCTGCCCTGATGCCCCAGGGCCCCCTGGCTGCAGTACCCTGGCTGGGAATCTGCTGTCAGGGAAGGACTGGCCAGGCATGGGGAGGTGGCGCATGGGACCCCCAAGTTTCCTAGTGTTTCCAGTGTCTCCATTCTTTTGCTCTGCAGAACCTCCAAAATGCTGGGGTTTGAGGGAGCTTTTTCATCCCAACCATAGCCTGCAGGACAGGCCTTCAGAGGCCCTTTTAAGATCGAGGGCCCATGATTGAGGTGGAACTTTCTCTGCCATTGCCCAGAGGCCCCCAGGACAACTGGCCTGGCCACCTGATGGCACAAGTAGCAGGAAAGGTCACGTCTGGCTGATCACCCTGAGCGTGGAAGACAGGCCTAATCAGGGGCCGCAGCCCTGGGCTCTGGGGTGGGGAAGAAGGCCTGATGGAGATGTTTTTCACCGTCAGTCAACTCCAGATATGCCCAGATTCCTGAGAAGCTCAGGCTGGTCAGGCCGGTTCTAGGAACTCGGTTGGGTGAGCCCTGAAGTAGTGGGATGGATTTGGGATTTCAGGGAGTTGCACCACCCCTGTCCACCTCCATGCCATGGCCAGCTCCCCGAGGCTTGGAGAGCACATCAAGCCCTCACACCACCCTTGTACGGCTCTGGATCCTCCCTCCTCTTGGAAGGACTTGGAATTCTGATCCAACCCACCGTGCTTTGTGCGGCCCAATAAAAGCTGTCGGTATCAGATAGTGTCTGATAGAGGGCAAACTTTATGGGGGGAGGGGGATACTGGCCCAGTCAGTGGCCCACAGGCCACAAGTGTGGACAGGGATCAAAACACCCCAAAAC
Organism: Crocidura indochinensis; assembly: GCA_004027635.1. Classification (NCBI taxonomy): domain Eukaryota; kingdom Metazoa; phylum Chordata; class Mammalia; order Eulipotyphla; family Soricidae; genus Crocidura; species Crocidura indochinensis. The sequence goes on along the minus strand of PVKC010051589.1, from coordinate 4,171 downwards.
AAGACATCTGAAACACATCTTGAATGAGTGATCCTGCGACAGCTTGATCCAGAAATTTCTCTGGACTCTGGGGCTGCTTGGGCCTTGGCACTGCCTGTGCTACTCTCCAAGAGAACTGAGAAAAGTGCCCGGCACCCAGTAGGTGCTAAGTTAACTGTTCATGGTTCCAGGGGTCTTTGCAGTCACAGTGCCCAGCTACTGCCCAGCTGCCCTGATGGTGTGAGCACAAGGCAGGGTTTCCCCATCAGAAGTCACACCTTGGTGTGTGTCCTCCGAGGAAAGTGACATACTAAAAACCACTGGGAAGTGGGTGCCTCCTGCGCCTTTGCTGGTGTCAACCATCCCCAGAGGCCAATCCCAGAAGGGGCGGGAATTGGCCCATGTTCTAGGAGGGCCCAGGCAAGACAGAGGACAGATGGACAGGAGGCCTGTGCTTCGTGACAGCGAGGGCTGGGGGATCTGGGGTATCCTGTGCATCTGCCAGGGAGCCTGGAAGGGGAGCGGGGAGGCCGACAGCAGGTGGCCAGGGCGGTCCTGGTGGTCAGGGCCCAGCTCGCAAGGGGCTGGTCACGCGCAACCTCCTCTCGGCCTGGCCACTGGGCGGCGTCCGCGGATACTGGCCAGGTTTGGGGGCGTTTTCTGCCGGCAACCCGCACTTCCCTGGGCCCGGCTCCCGGTTCCTAGCTGGGAAGACGAGTTCCAGGCTGCAGCCTTTGCGCCTGGGGAGTTGGGAGGAGACAAGGCGCGGGACCCTGGGGCACTGCAGAGCGGCTTCTTGGGGGTGAGGGAGGTTGAAAGTCAGACCCTCCAGAAAAGGAAGAAAACCTTGTTTTCTGTTTTCTTTATTTATTTATTTTGAGCATTTTCACCGCCCTCCACTGGAGCAAAGCCCTGTCCAAGTGTGGCTGTTTCTGTTTTGCCATCCACCCACATTAAGAAGGCAAAGGGTGAAGGCAGTTGTGGGGCCCCACAGTTACTGGAGCTGTATTTTTATTTTAAAATTGATTTATTTATTTGGTTTTTGGGCCACATCTGGTGGCGCTCAGGGGGTTTCTCCGGGCTCTGCGCTGAGAAATCTCTTCTGGCAAGGTATGTATGTATGTATTTATACTTATATATAAAAAGCAAGATCTTAGTGGATCCTAAACAATAAATAGTTCAGGGGATAAGGCACTTTCTTCCATTTGACTTCTAAAACCTTTATTAGTTTTTTGTTTTGTTTTGGTTTGGTTTGGTTTTTGGTTTTGGGGCCACCCCTGGAGACGCTCAGGAGTTACTCCCGGTTACGTGCTCAGAAATCGCTTCCATCTTGGGGGAACATATGGGACGCGGGGGGATTGAACCACTGTCCATCCTAGGCTAGGGAAGGCAAGGCAAAATTGTGATACCAGTCGGCTTTTTTTTTTGGATTGGGCGGGGGCCATAGCTGGCGACGTTCAGGGATTACTCCTGGCTCTGTACTCAGAAATTGCTCCTTTGGGCCCGGGAGATAGCATGGAGGTAAGCGTTTGCCTTTCATGCAAAAGGTCATCGGTTCGAATCCCGGTGCCCCATATGGTCCCCCGTGCCTGCCAGGAGCAATTTCTGAGCATAGAGCCAGGAGTAATCCCTGAGCACTGCTGGGTGTGACCCAAAAACCAAAAAAATAAAAATAAATAAAAAAAAGAAATCGCTCCTGGCAAGCACAGGGGACCATATGGGATGCCAGGATTTGAACCACCGACTGTCCTGGGTCAGCTGCTTGCAAGGCGAAAGCCCTACCACTGTGCTATCTCTCCAGCCCTAAAACCTTTATTAGTATCTTTACCACAGATGTGGTCACTGTATATTTGCATCTCATTACAGATGTGACCTCTGTGTTGTTTGAGGGCCTCATGGAACAGGGAACCTTATGCAGGTCTCACACACCCAGCTGTGGTTGCATGCAGCTGTTGGGGGGGGAGTCCCATTAGCAGAGCCCCAGGATAGTAGTGGGTGCTGGGTCGATGACCTCTCATATGAACTCCTGGGCCCCCTGGGAGACTAGTGAGGGTTGATCACCTGTGATTCCCCAGGCCCGAGCACCCTCCTTGAGAGCCCAGCCATGGCCCTGTTGAACATCAACGAGCTGCCCGAGAACATCCTCCTGGAGGTCTTCATCCACCTGCCCGCCCGCCAGCTGCTGCTGTGCTGCCGGCCTGTCTGCAGCCTGTGGCGGGACCTCATCGACGTGGTGACCCTGTGGAAGCGCAAGTGCCTGCGGGAAAGCTTCATCACCGAGAATGGGGACCAGCCGGTGGCTGACTGGAAAATCTTCTACTTCCTCCACAGCCTCCACCGAAATCTCCTGCAGAATCCCTGTGGGGAAGGTAAGGTGCAGAGCAGGGCCTAAAACATTCCCTCCCGGCCCTGCTTCATGCCTGTCATCTTCCCTCACAGTTGCTTTAGATGGGAACATGCATAAGTATATGACATATTTTTATACATACAGATATCCACGAATTCATAGTTTGTGAGAATATTAGAGCATGAGCACAAGATCATCTGGGATGAAATCTAGGCTTTTGACACCTACAAGTCATCTGCTCTACAAATTGAACCACATACCTAGCCGCCTCCTCTTTTTTTTTTTTTTTTTTTTTTTGGTTTTTGGGTCACACCCGGCAGTACTCAGGGGTTACTCCTGACTCTACACTCAGAAATTGCTCCTAGCAGGCTCAGGGGACCATATAGGATGCTGAGTTTCGTACCACTGTCCTTCTGTATGCAAGGCTAACGCCTTATCTCCATGCTCTCTCTCCAGCCCCACTCCTCGTCCTTTTTTCTCACCTTCTTCTTCTTCTTCTTCTTCTTCTTCTTCTTCTTCTTCTTCTTCTTCTTCTTCTTCTTCTTCTTCTTCTTCTTCTTCTTCTTCTTCTTCTCCTTCTTCTTCTTCTTCTTCCACCCCATCATCTTCCTCCTCTTCATCATCCTCCTCTCTTCTTCCCCTTTTTCTTCTTCCTCTTCTTCCTCTTCTTCTCACTCTTCCTTCAACTCCTCTTATTCTTATTCTCAAACTTATTTTATTTTATTTCTGGTTTTTGGGTCACACCTGGCAGCACTCAGGGGTTACTCCTGGCTCTGTGCTCAGAAATCACTCCTGGCAGGCTCGGGGAACCATATGGGATGCCGGGATTCGAATCACTGGCCCTCTGCATAAAAGGCCTTACCTCCATGCTGTCTCTCTGGCCCCTTATTATTATTCTCTTCCTGGGTCTCTGGGACTCCAAAGATTCTTATGTTGTTTCTGTTGAGTTTATCAAAGACTTCTGTTTTCATCTGTTCACATTCTTTGAGTAGGTTATCCATTGTCTGATCATTTGCTTTAAGGTTCTTTTCCAATCTCATCTGATGTATGGAGTTGTTTTGTATCTCATCCTCTGGCTCACTGACCCCATTTTCAGATGCTGTTACTCTGTTGGACAGGCTTTCACTGAGGTTTACATTTCATCTGCTGTGTTTTTCAGTCCCCTTATTTCAGTTTGGAGTTTTTTGAGTTCTGTCTTTGTGGTCTGTTCAGCTCGATCTATGCTTTCTTTGAGTTCTCTGAGTATCCTCCATATTTCCACTCTCAACTCCTTATCTGAGAAACTAATTATGTGGTTGATACTTTTCATGTCATCAGCTGCCATCTTTATTCTCTATACATGCTGTTGCCCTGTGTTGCTTCCCCATTGACACCCTTGTAGTGTGGCTTTTACTGTGTGTTGTGGTGGGGTTAATGGACTAGGAGATGGAGCAGTCAAGCTCCTCAGGCTCCCCCTTCTTGGGTGGGGCCATCTTACCAGGATTGAGACCAGGAGATGTTTGATGGTGTCTTCTTGGTTGCCTCATGCAGTAAAGCAGGCAGAGAGCAAGGCAGCAGTCCTTTATAATGGCTCTCTTGGGCCCAAACACATGGCAGGGATCAGTACCCCCCTTCTTGGGTGGGGCCAACTTACCAGGTTTGGGCCTTGGAGATCATGTTCAGTGGTATCTTTTTGGTTGCCTCCTGCAGAAAAGCCTGTTTTATTGATCTGTCTCCTTGTCATTTCACCTGGGCCACACACTTCTTGTCTGAGGGACCTAATGGATGGCATCTGTCACAGGACCCACCTAGACCATGCCCACCTGAATATACTGCATGGGTCGCATCCATCCACTTAAAAAGATG
>PVKC010051588.1:0-10404 GCA_004027635.1 Crocidura indochinensis | reverse complement strand
CATTTTAAGTTTTATGTCAATGAGCTTTAAACCAAACAACAAAAAAAAGTAAATTGGCACACAGGCTGTGCCAATGCTTTGTTACCTGTAGACTCTCAAAATCAAAACCATCTACCTTCAGCATTGTCATTCATCACGTTGCTTAAGCAGGACTGACTGCAATCTCCAAGGAAGTGGGAATGGTAGAAGTGAGAAATGACATAAAATGGTTAGTTCCACTCTTCAGAAACAGGATGCTGTGAGCCAAGTCAAGCATCTTAGTTGTGAACTTGTTTGCGAATGTGTCTGTTATTTGCACCAAGAGGAAAAAACAAAGAGAACATGAAAGCGCATTTCAAAACTTGCATGTGAAAGCCGAGAAATAAGCAGGTGATATTGTCTTGCTACTGCTGTTTCCTAACAGCTTTGTGGAATCTGCGGATATTTCCACTCCTTATTTTTCATTCATACTTCTACATGTGTTCCTGTTAATGCTGCTTTTACTACTGAATGCAAAACAAACACACATAGTTACTATGAGTCAGAGGGTTTAATATATATTTTTAATTAGGGCCTTCCCAAAGTAGGCCAATTAAGCACTGGAGTAGCTGATGAGATGATTCAATGAGTTGATCTCACACTTTGCATGTAGGAAGCCTAAGTTTAATCCCTGCGTTCTGTGGTCACAGGATGCCTGTAGGGAATGACTCTACAAATAGCAAGGAATATTCCTAAACACTGCCAGGTGTGACCCAAAAAAATCAAACAAAAATTATTTTGCAAAATTTGGAGGCAAGTGGGTAGTGATGTTCAGTTCTGGCACAAATCCTATTTTACTCTTAGGAAAATTATTTCACTTTTACTTTGTCTCCATTTCCTCATCAAAATTTATAAATGCAAAAGATGACAATTTTTTCAGTATAATCTTCTTTGTGGAATGGCCACTTCTTCAGTCACATCATAGACCTTAATCTAATTTTCATAAATGTGTCTAAGTAAAGCTATTTGATTAGCTTCTGATCAGTCTTTCTCAGGGTGGGTAGATTTGTCAGGCATCCATTCTGATTTTAGAAAATGGTTTTAGGTCCATGAGGAACATTATGGCTCATTTCATTTGATGGTTTCATTTCACATGTGAAACAACGAATAAGATGAGACAGGAAGTTGTTCCTACTCACCCCAAATATCATCCAGCAATTTATTTAAAAGTGGAATGTTTTTGCATAATACTTAGTATCATTTTAATCTGCAGAGTTCCAATTATGGTATTTTATTTTTCAGAGATAAAAATTTTCCCCAGAGTGTATTTCACACTTTCTATTGGTTTTAGGTCCATTCCCCCAAAGTAGAAAGATTCTTGGACAAGTGAGAAATAAGGGAAAATAAGACAGGGAAGTATGTGTGTGTAGAACAAGATGAGATTGCAAACAAAACCCATTCCGAGCATGCTTAAGCCTGATGCTACTAGAAAACTCTGAAATGAAGGCTGCATACAAGTTGCCTGTTACCCAGCATATAGTCACTGATGAACAGATTTTCAGATCTCTAGGTATTTCCTTCTGATTCAGAGAGGCCCAAATAGTGTAAAGATGGAATGCTAGACTACTTCTGAGCATATGTGAAGGTACTCATCATTTCAATCATTCAAAAAAATAAGTTAGAGAGAGAGAGGAGTAGAGAGTGGGATACAAAGGTGATCTGAGAAAACTTGAGGAAGACATTGGCATTACCTTTGGCAAAAATGACAAGAAAATATGATTCAACTTGTGTGAAGATATACACATTGCATTTCATTGCAATCTTAGAGTTACCAGAAGTCTTCAAATGATATTTTTATTTTCTTTCTATTTCAGTGGCTACTTGATAAAAGAATGTTTCTATATCTAAAATTACATTGTTATTCTCTAAATCTAACTTAACTGATACTTGATTTTCACCTTATACTTAATATTTGCATTTCTTTCTCTAATTTTAATGTTAGTAATTATTAACATTTATAGTACTGTACTGATGTATCACAAATATCTATTTTACTATTGTATGTAAAATACTGAAAAAGCTTGACTTTTAAAAGATTTTTTAATACTTTTGAAAAAGTATTTTTTAAAATACTGAAAAAGCTTGATTTTTAAAAGCTTGACTTTAAAAAGAATATGACTAATAAGGTATCTTCCCCAAGGCAGTTCAACTTTATAAAATTATGTTTATCTTCCAAATACATTTATATCCCATTAACTATGTAAATTACAGTAAAGACTTTTCCATGGTTCTTGTGCTGTTCACATAACAGAATTTGTTTTGTTGGTTTATTTCATGGTAAATTTCCCATATCTTTACTGAAGTGTCATAAAAAAAAGTTTCATACATTTCTATGATTACTCCATCTATGACTCAGTTTGCCCAGGTGAAATGGCTACAGAATTTAAAATCATCCTAGAACCAAAGACATGTCAAAGTTCATGGACTTTTAGTCATGTCATTGCCTACTCAAATATTCACACATTTTCATAAATACTGTTACACATCTCCTGTTTTTTGATCACTCACATTAGTGACTTCTAATGATCATGGATACTTCAGAAATAGAATAATCTCACTTTAGCCTAAACTATGAGAATATCTCTCATAAACTTTAGCAGATTGTTTCTGCTGAAATTGCTTAGTCAAAGATTCCCAAATGTTTGCATACCGCCTACATTATTTGTGATAAATCCATTTACCACCTGCTCTGCTGTTTTATCTTTATTTTCTCAATACTTATTCATCCTTATTTTAAATTATACACGTTGATTCCACCTTTGATGGAATGCTAGAAATGCTGACCATAAATGAAATATACCATAATGATAAAAACCAATGACTTTAGTGCCTGAAAACTTATTCCTTAAGTTAAAATGACATAACAAGTGATATAAAAATATTGATGGCATCTTGAATCAAACTAAAACTTTTACAGTGATAAATTTTTATTTGTGTCATATCACAAATTAAGGTGACTGCATGAAAATTTCTGGATACAGTACATGGCTGTAGCATAATAAATTCAAAGATTACTTTTTTAAATTGATATATCATTAGCTTCAAGAATTAAGTTTCTTCTATAGTAATCCAAAATAACATGTTTAATTCAGTGAGCTTTGGTGGACTTTGGTTTATGCTTTTGACAGAAAGGGACTTTCTTATTATCTTACAAGTCGTGGGTTCCCTACGTGGCAACATATAATCCTCAGTAGAAATGCTTCTACTCATAAATTTAATGACTGTCTTTTAACCTGAAACCAAATTTATCTTCTCAGGAACTAGGAACGGAACATGTCTTTATGCCATTTCTATTATGAGAAAATTATTCTAAAACAAATGAAGTGAAGAGGTGGTTATTAGCACTTACTCTTTTTGTTTCCAATTAAAGAAAATCTTCACTCTGACTAGTTCTTCTCTATTTTCTTCCTTTTTTTTTTTGAAAAGAAGCTTTCCTTAATCACAAAGTCTTTGACACTTTCAGAATTGTGAAAAGGGGATAATATTAGAACTTACCTCATAGTATTTTGTGAAAATTAAATGAGGTGTAGAGAGATTAGAGTTTAAGTCAGGAAATGTCATTCAATGCCAACAAAGACTTTTGTGTCATAATTACATACCAAATAAATATACATGCACATATATTTCAATTTTGGAAAGCCCCCTAAATAGAGCTCAGGATACATAGGGGCCATTCCCAACGATACTCAGCCACACTGGATGGCTCAATGCTAGAGCTTGAGGATGCACTGCTGCTCAGAACAATCAGTGATGGGTTTCATACAGGCCTGTATCTCTGACCCAAAGTTAGGAACATAACATATGATCATTAACATGGGAAGTATTTACTTTAAATGGCTAGTAAAAATGTTGCTGTAGAATTCATTCACAAGTCATATATTCAATAAATATTGATAAGAACTTACAAATAAATGTGAGACAATTATAATTATTTGACATTAATATGATATTTTTACCAATAAACCTCATTCTGACACTGATCAGTAGTTTATAATTGTATTGATTTTTTTTATCAATTTCTACCTGTATTTATTTTATTCAGTTACAGCAGGACTATTTTTGAACAGTTTTCAGGGTGATATTTTTCACATAGGACATTGTTAGGTCTGAAAATTGCAGAATTCTCTTCTCTTTAAAAGTGTGGGTCCCTCACTGATTTTTTTTATTCATTTCTCCTTATTGGGTAGTTCAAGAATATTCATACTAAATAGATACTGTGATTTTGAGTTCCTCTCCTATATACATTCAGGGCCCTTTGCCTTAATTTCTTAGTCAAAAAGATGTGATTAGGGCCAAAGAGATAAACAGGAGTCCCACCAACCTGATTCAGAACTCCAGTACAATAAATCATTCCCCGAGTACTTCCAGAGACCACTGATGAACACAGATCCAGTAATACCTCTAAGCATACAGCCTGGTATGACCCAATACTCCCCAGTGCTCCCTTCCAAAATATGATTAGTAATAACATGCTATCTCCCTTAAGTAAGTTCCTGCAATTTTTAATCTATTCAACTTTCATTCCTCCTCTTTCGCATACAAATGGTAATTCTTAACCACTTCACTACAGTCCACCTGGTTTAAAAAAGGTCTCACTGACAGAGCCAATGAGAGATTAGAGACAGAACCATGATCCACTCAGTGTCCTATCACCCAGTTTTGATGGAGTTGGCTATAACTAATGTTATCAAGATTGATAAACTTGAGTATCTCTTTGGAAAAAAAACTTTACTGAGCATGAAGCCAGTTTTCACAGAACATAGCATTATTTAATGAGAAAAGAGTTTAAGTCTCTGATTATCACCTATACTCAAAACTGAACTAAGCCTCGATTTTTCAGTTCTATTACTTCTAATACTCATTTATTATAGTTAGCTTGCATTTGTTCTTTTTTTATAATCTTAAGTGTTGATCAATATACCTTAAAGATTTAGTGAAAGATTGTCGGTACTCTTCACAAAGTGTAGATACACAAAGTGTATCTTGGAAGCAAGCATTTTAGTGTGAGCTATGAATAATTTCAGCCACAATTTATCAACTACTGAAAAAAATGAATGATTTAAATACAGAAGTAAAATACCCTTGTAGAATCAGAGAATGGAGATTATATATAAAAGTGAGCTAAAGAAAAACAAGTAAATTAGGAATGATAAATTATTAAGTGTAGAAGTACAGTAGTAGAAGAGAGAAATTGTCTGTGACTAGAGAGAATTAGAGCTTTTGAACACCTTTATCTATCCCAGTCCTATAAGTTTTGAAAGTCCCTAAACCCATAATATTAAGCATACTAATATTTTTATATAAAATTTCTTTTCTATATGAAACATAAGTATTTACAATATAAAAGACTTAAAATACTCTATTATAGACACTTAAACATTAATAAATTTTAGCATTTCATATTGATGCTAGTGAATGCATCAGGGGAAAAAGTCTCAGATTTAAATATACCAGGTAGAGCTGCATAAAGAAAGGAACCAGCCCTCAGAGTGTAATTAGCCCACATTCAGGAAAAGCCTTTGTTCTGGAACATTTCATTTTATATATTGCATTGCCTATTTTTTTTCTATCTTTCAATAGCCATCTCTAAGAAACCAATATGAGAAATACGTATTTATCTATTTTTGGTTTGGGGGTTTTGGGCCACACCAGGTAGTGTTCAGGGATTTCTTCTGGATCTGCACTGAAAAATCACTCCTGGCAGGCTTGGGGGACCATATAAGATTCCAGGGATTGAACCCTGCTCAGTTTCATGCAAGGTAAATGCCCTACCAGCTGTGCCCAATATGAGATTTTTTTTATCATATTTTGGGGAGGCATACTCTGTGACACTCAGGGGTTATTCCTGTCTATGTGATCAGAAATTGCTCCTGGCTTGGGGAACATATGGGGCACTGGGGGTGGAACCATGGCCTATTCTGGATTTGCCACATACAAGACAAATGCCTTACCACTGTACCCCATTATGAAAAATATTTAGATAAATTATTGTGTTTTACTTATTTTAAGTTCTATGATCTTACTGGTAGGATTTTATGAGTATACTATTCCAGTTCCACTCACTGCTTCAACTCAGTCCCCTTAATCCCAATTTTCCCCCAAACTAAACCATTCTGCAGACTAGTTCTTATGTTCTTATTTATTTATTTTCACTGTGGTTCTTTATATCCCACATATGAGAGAATCAATTCTCTATCTGACTGCCTCCATCTGTTGGACTTAATCAGCATGATATTAACAGTTCATACACTTGGTGGTAGGTCACCATGGTTTGCCTTTCATACCAAGAAATATTTATTTGTGTGTATATACCATAGGGTTTTTCTTATCCAATTAGCATTTGTTCTTGGACACCTAGGTTGTCTCTATATTTTGACTTTATTATTGTTGCAGTGAACATAGTAGAATAGATTTCCTTTCTGAATAGTATTTGGGCCCTTTGTGTAGATATCAAGAAGTGAAATTACTGGGTCTTACAGAGTCATCCTTGTCTAAACTCAGACTGTATTTATGTTCCCAAAGTTCATTAGGTGAAGCAACAAAAATATATAGCAGACAATCTTAAGAGATGTTGTTTATTAAATCACATAGTTATCAGAAAGGTTCTGTGTCTTTTATATTTCCCTTAAACTGTGTATTCTTATAGTTACATAATTTTTGCTTGTTTCTTCATGCAGAAAATCAGGATAAAAATCGTTGGAATTATATAGGCATATTGTAAGGATTCAAATTTGTTACTATTTATGAAATATTTGCCAGGGGATAGTGAGGTAAAGATCCTGGGACATTGGTGAAGAGAGGAGGACAATTGGGTTGTGCATGGTTCTTAAACAGTTCATATATTAAATCTGACTAAATCGACTAGTAGTTTGTAAGCAACAGTGTTCAAAATAAAAAAATACTTGAAAGGTATCTGACATATTCTTACTGCTATTTTTAGTTTATGCTATTATATGTAATAAAAATAATAGATGTTTTCTTTATGTATGTTATTTCTGGCTTTTTCCCTATTATTCAATGATCCCAGACTATATTTTATAGAGATTTCTTTTAAAAACTCTAAAAGTATTTCAAATTATGTACTCCTGCTCTTCAACAGATGAAAGAATATGATAGAACAACCTATAGCCCATCTACCTTAGCTAAATTCTGTGGTTTCTAGGGAAAGAATTGAGATGGCAGAAGATGGGCAGAATTACTTAGGTTTTAAGGTTTGGGTTTTTTTTTTTAGGAGCATAGGACATCTATCCAAAACATAAAAACTATTTTAATATATAAATTATTTTATTTAAAGATTATGTAAACATAATTGACATAGTTGATAATATGTTCTAATCCATCCCAAGTAAGTGGGAGCACACTTATTTAAAAAAGAAAGAAGTGAAAAGAAAAGAAAAAAGAAAGAAAAAAATGAGTACAGTAACAAGAAAACTTTTAAGTATCATTGTAACTTATAATGAGGTCATTAAATTGTCAGAAGATTTAGTAAGTTCTTGTTGCTAGTTGGCTCATTCTGTTACTTCTTTTGTTTCTAATTCTAAACATTAGGTAGCTTCAGATACACATTGGCATCTATATTGGTGTGTTTCTATGGGGATGAGAATATTTTAAAAACTGGAGTTGTCCACAGCCACACAGGAATTCCAAACATTATTGCTGATACTGAAGCTTTTATGAGGTGTGTTTTTGGCCTCCAGACCTTCTGAAGTATGATGGGGTGGCACTCAGTAAATGCCCTGGTGATATCAACACAAATATCAATATATCTGGAGCTTTGGTCAAATTGGTGTCTCTGATGATTATGGGGGAAGCTGAGCCATTGTTGAAGCAGCAATTATGAGTGTTGCAGATATGGCTTCTGCAGGATGGAGACTTGGTTCACTGCTCAAGTATTTAATACAGTTTAGTGATCATTTCTCTTTATAATAGTCTTTCTTTGGTTTTCATCACTGCAGAGTACCTTTCTTTTTATTAATTATTTTTATTTAAACACCTTGATTACAAACACCTTGCGACGGTATATTTTTCACAGATAAAGGTGGTCATGATTCAATCTTTGACCTTTCTGAAAACTGGAATTGATCTTAACCAAGAATATTCTCTTCTGGATATTTTGGTCTTCTCATTCTGTTCATCCTCTGTTAACTCAAATTATTAACAACCTCAGAGTTATCAAACATATTTACTCAAAAGCATAGGGATTAGGTATTGACTAAGTACTAAGTACTAAGCACTAAGTACTGACAAAAGAAGACAAAACTTGCATTATTTTTGAAATATTTTCTACAGGAAGATGGAAATGCCTGGATTAAATATAATATTATTAATAATGATATTTTCTAAAAAATTAAAGAAAGAAATAAGTTAAATTGAAGATAGAAACTGGTTTTAAAATGGAACATAGATTTGGGGGTTCACATTCCCAGAAGTGCCTGGAGGGATCACTAGGAAATTCATAAGGTGTGTAATTCAAAACATTGGTACACCTTGGATGCTTACATATTCCTTAAACTTACCATGATACATAAAGCTTATGGATCATAAAGATCATAATTATGAAGCAGAAAATAAATAATTTCTCTTATTTCCGAATTTTAGAGGTCATGGAATTTTTAGCCAACTAAAAATTGTGGTGACTAGTGTCACCCTTTCCCTGGTGTCCTTCAGCCTTTATTGTTGCTTTCTTGTAAAAGTCAATGCCACCTCTATTCTTCCACTAATTAGTGGTCCCCAAGTACCTCTTTTCAGTTTTCCAACAACATCAGGAGCCATCTTTATCTTTCCCTCTAGTTTCACTGTTCTTTCATTCTTCATTTATGCCATTCTCTATTGGCACAAGATATCCCCATATCATATTTTATCTTTCTGGGACTTTCTTCACCTACCTTGTCACGAGAATAAGCAGTCTTTCAAATCTTAGTTGAAACTACTTCACAATAAAGTTTTACTTACATCTTCAAGCTATGTTATTTTAGTCCACTATAGAGTGAAAATGGCCATTTTCTCCACTTTCCAGTATACGTTATGTGAGATTTTACTTCTAAAGCAAATTATTTCCTGACATTAAAATGTAAACTCTGAGGGGATAAGGACCATGACTGCTTTCTTTTCACATCATATGAATGCCTGTCAAATAATGTTTGACATAGAATAAGTGCTAATATATATGTATTGAATTTAAATGTAGATGATACTGTAGCAAAGGCTAATAATAGCTGGCTAATGCAGAATTTCCCTTGGCATTTGTATGCTTCATATTCGGAAATAATTTGAAGTTTGATCTTGTAGGAGTACTTGCTATTTGCATTCTCATTTTACTGCAAGCATTTTGGAGCATGCTCTCCAGCAGGGCCTTCCCTTGTATTTTATTGTTCCAGTTTTCACATTCTGGACAGCACTATTAGCAGAGTCTTCCAGACAGATGACTTACTGTTGATTCTGCTGTATAATAGAGATCTGGTTGTGGCACAAGATGATCTCACATTTTGCAGTTAGTAGAAATATCTCTTTAATTATATTAGTTACTGTTATTGATAGGGGTATATGTAATATGTGACTGCATAAAGAAAATATATTCTAGCCTTATCTCGATTACTACTTTGTTCTGAAGTGCATGGCTTTCTTAATCTTTTCCTCTATTTCTTAATATTTAATTCCCTTGAAATGCCTACTTCTGTATTCTAGAGTAGTTTGTGATAATTACATCAAAATTATGTCAACTCAGTTCTTAAAGAATACTGAAAGCTCTTTCCCTTCTGTCCATTCATTAGACCTTTGTCATTATCAAGAATATTAATAGTTATTAGTAATTTTTAATTGTATGTCAAATGATACACATATGTTTACACAATTTAACAGTCATGTAGAGAAGGCATTATTGTCATTTTCATTTTTATGAAACCATAGATGACCCTAAGGTTGGCCCCTGTTCCTTTGAAATCCTTCTTGTAATGTGCTGCTGTTTTTGTTCTTGAATTATAGATTATTTTTATTTGTTCTTCTGGTCCTCTTCTTTCTTATTTTTCTGTATATAGTAGGACTTCAATAAATACCTGTTTAATTGTTCACACATAACAATACTAATATTATTGTTCTTAGTAAGTGGATGATAGTATTTAAGCTTTTTGTTTGTTGGAAGTTAAGTGGGAAGGGGCAGGTAGTGTTGATACTGCCTGGATATCTGCTAGTCATAACTGCTTTCAAGTATTTTCAAGAGAAAGGTGTTAGGAGGTGGGAAGAGTTGAGGTGAGAGAGAACTGGCTGCTTTACCCTGAGTTCTATGCTGGGAAGTCTCCCTCCTGTTCACAGGAGACCATGCCTTTCTAAAGTCCCCATGAATGGCAAGGGTCTTAACCTCCACTTCCTCCCCTGTTTTTCACAACCCCC
>PVKC010051587.1:0-10394 GCA_004027635.1 Crocidura indochinensis | reverse complement strand
AAGTTTCTAAAACCATACATTTTCCTCAAACTTTAGGTTAACCCAAGACTAAGATTAAGGGCAAATGGTAAAATAGATAATCCAAATTATAAAACCAGCCAGATAAATAATCGTTGTATTTTCCAAACACCCTTGTAAACTGACAATAAAAAGATTCAATTTTCTTTTAACCCCATCCCCAAATGAACCATATTTAACTTAGTACTATATTAAGTTCCTCCCTACATGAGTTTCTTTTCTTTTGTACCTTCTAATAAATGTTCTATCATTCAAATCCGAGTCCCTATATAGTTATTTTTATTCTTGAAAATATTGAGGAAACTGGGAATCATGGATTAATTCAGACCTATCCTCATCGCTTTCTCATCGCAAATCTATCCATCTCAAACATACAGTAAGTTCCTAGGAAAGTCTAGAACGGATAGGAGTCTTTAATTAGAAACTGTATGGTACAGAACAGAAATATCACTGACTCCACCTGATGTGATTGTTCATACTACATGTGGATTCTACTTATTCTGTTTGGGCATGGAAAAATGATCCTTGCCCCCTATTTCTGAGAGAACCATGAAAATCCATGCTATAGAGAGGAATTGCTCACTGAAGGACAGGAAAGTCAGTCTGAAATATTACCCAAGATTTTTAGGTGTGTTGCATATCCTCATTGAAAATAATTTCATAAGAACATTGATGATATTGGGGGTAGAGAATTTACTAGGAAAATAAAGAGTGAAAGAGACATATTCAAGAAAGAACAAGGGTGTCAGAGTGGGTAGAATTACATAGAACTAGCAGGGATGTTCAGATGTTCAGTTCATGGTAAAGATCACCTTTCCCTTTTCAAGTTAGTTTTTATGCAGTATTGCCAAACTGACCCCTGGCTCAAGTTGTTGCTAAGGTGCTTTTTAAAGAAGGATGTTATTTTGATTTTCTTTGCACTTCTTCCAAGGGGATTCAGTCACTCATTTTTCAGGGAGTCATCTGTATTCTGAGTCTGGAATTCTACAACTATAAATATAGTCTTCCATTATAATGAGATTGATCTTTTTCTCAAAGCCTTTTATATGTTTTGGGGATGGTTTAAGTTTCAGAATTATTTTTCCACAATATATAATATTAACCTTCTACTTTCACCTATTTGTATGTAATACTTTGTTGAGGAATTTTGTTGTTTAATAATTACATTTGCTTTGGATCCAGAGAGAGTATAGCAGGTTGAGCACTTGCCATGTATTCTGATGACACAGGTTACATCTCTGGTACCCCATATTTTCTACTGAGCTGATCAGGTGTAATTCCTGGCATGTATGCCCCCAAAATTCTTTCATTAAATCAAACATCTACAATGAGAACTGGAAAGATAATATAAGGAGTAAAGTACTTGCCTTATACAAAGTCAACCAGAGTTTAATTCTCAGCACTATCTTAAAGATTCCCAGGACCTGGCAGGAGTGATCTCTGACCACCACTGGATGGTAATCATAAATCCAAACACCAATACATAATGACATGCTCAACTCAGCAGCTGATAAAAGGGTGGTCTCTGCCCTCAAGAAATATCAATGCTTCTTATGGACTTGGAGAAATAAAGCAATTGGACAAATGATTCTAAGGACAGTTATGATATACACATCAATACGAGTAGTCAGGAATATTATACCATTTACAGGAAATAACAAGTACAGTGGTTTAAATAAATTTGACGCCATCTTAGATGATTTACCAATAAAGGTGGTTAAATATATATATAAAATATACACAGAATAATTAAACACTATGACAAAAATACAGCTCACACAAGTTGGAAAGAAAATAGAAACATTTTCTATTAAATTATTTACATTTTTATATTGGAAAACATTTGTTAAAGCTAAATAGAAGTTTAAGGTTACAGTGTGTACACAGTATTGGTGGACACTATGGTGAGAGCCAATATCTTGTGTTTCACTCACTAAAGCTGTGCTGAAAACTCGATAAAATTGGTAGTGTAGCTATGTTAGTTCATTTGCATTTAACTGAATTGGTGGCTTAAGTTAATTTATTCGAGCAAGTTGACTTCTTTAGGCAGACAGGTTGATGTATTACATTTTATTATTTTGCTAACCTCACATGTTCTTCCTGAAATTTGAGCAGGAATTGAGTTCATAGCTTGGCAGAACTGTTATCCTAGGTTCGTTTACTGCTTGGATATAGCCCATGAACATTTATGTTCATGTGAGAGGTTATAAAAATATCTTTAACTGAATTAGGTTACTGGGGATTTCTGAGAGAAGACTTTCAAAGCAGGCTACAAAGTTCACTAAGCAGGATCTGCTGCAAAAAACATTTTAGAGAGCCAACTTATTTCAAAGGAGAAGTAGTGGATATAATATAATCATGGAACCCATTTATCATTTTGTGTTAATATGAATTTCAATCATTCCAATTAAATTAAACTCTGCTTTTCTCCCTAGAAGGCACATATAATTTTATAGAGAGAAAACAGCAAAACACTGCTAAATTTATATTTCTTTTGTTTCCTGGTTTCTGTATTCTACTGAATATAATATTTCAAGCAGCTTTTACAAAATAATCTCTGGGCTAGTTTATACACCTTTACTACAACATAATCTTCAGATAACCAAAGGCAATCAAGAAAGAATAAGCATAGACAAATTTTGTTTTTAGAGTGAAAACTTCTCTTGTGTACGGATTTCAACTAGCACTATCCTTGAGTTATTTTACCAAGTTAGAGCAACTTATTCTTTTTCTGTGTTGTCAGATATAGGCCTAGATAGAAAAGAATCAGTGAAGTACACTTTGCTGCAGATTTCATTGTTCAGTATGACCTTGCTATCCCCCTCAATCTGCTAGCTAACTGCACTGATGAGACTTTGAAATGAAATGAGATAGGAGATGAAAACACCTGCAGTAAACTTTATCAATTTCACCCAGATCTTAATTATCGCTTGTAGAATCAGCTCCAGGAGGCTTTCTTTTCTCACTTTGCCCCCTGGTATTATGGAGGTGGTTTAGCCTGATCGTTATGAAAAAGGAAAAAAAAAAAGCAAAAAGCTTAGGCTTTCACATTACAGACTTGTTAAAAGAAAGGGCCTCAGCCTGTGTTCTTTCACAGTGTTTAATGAGCTGGTATGTCTATAACATGGAGGAAGAGGTACAAAATGTACCTGTAAAGTTATATTAGCAAGTTATTAGCCAGTTGAAATGACTAAGGCACACATGGAGGCGAGATCAATGGGATGACACCGCTTGTGCAAGACTTTTGGATGAAAAGCAAATTTGAAACATAATTGCTAATAAAAGGTCTATTATTACTATAAAATACTCTTCTGGGATCATATTAGAAAGTAGGAAGTGGGTGATAATTAGGAAACTGGAGTTTCAAATGGCATTAGGAACTCCAGAAATTTTTCCTGCTTGTACTTTTGGCTATTCCATGTTACATGGGATTAGGGATAAGGCAAAATGAATTTTAAAGGAAATTGAAATAGATTTTTAAAATATCCCAAATGGACTGCTTTATAGTAGAATTTCAAAAGGTCTATTCTTGAGGTCAGCAAATGAATTAATTAGAGCTATATGTGGAGGTTCTTATAAGAAAATACTAGGGTCTATGCATCTATAATTCCAAGGTGAATGGGTATACTTAAATTGTATGTTTGTCTCCTTAGATTTAAGCAAAGGAAGATATTAGGAATAGAATGATTCATTCAAAACCTATAATGCTTGTTTTAAATTTTCTCAATTTGCTTCATGGTTTAACATACAGTATGAGGATTCTAGAAACATGATTTTTAATAAACTTTTTAACTTTCTAATAGGAGTTTCCATCTCTTCTGGCTGTTTCTTTTCTATGGATTAAAATTCTCTGGAGGGAGGGGTTAAGCAGAAAGAAAGTAAAATCAAATAAAAGGAAAATCTTTGATAAATTCTCACACATTATATAGTACTAAGATAATTTAAACACTAAGTCTAAAGACACATGAAATAAACTTTAGACTTTTTTCCCCATGACTTCATTTCTTTGTGGCTTCTGATGTGTCAAGTTTTGATCTAGTCTCTGTCCTTCAAATACATCATGTATTTCAACAACCAAAGATTTGTGCATTAAATAATTCTCAGTATAATACATCCTGTTTAATTTATCTTTACTCTCATCTCATATCCAAGGTGATAAATATATCTATTTCTTGGAAAATTCTTTCTAGTAATATCAGAAGGTTTAAAAATTCATGTGCCTAACTCCTTATACTAATAACAATGTATATAAATAGTAGATACACATTTGATACCCCATTATTTCAGATGAGAAAGCTGTCTCTGAAGCGTTAGGTAACTTGATCAAGCCAGCAAATATAGGCCTTTCACGGGAGTTTTCTATAATTTCTTGATTCAATTTATTACACTGTGATTTTAGACAAACTGCTTGCTTTCTAATTACCTATTTTCTCATGTGTTAATTCATATTATCATCCTTAAAAAGTGTACTGGATGCATAGTGTTGAATTATTTTTATTTTGACTCTAGAATTTACTTTCATTTCAAGGCTTTTCCAGAGGATCACTGGAATCCTCTAGAAAACTGCTCACACTATAGAACTCCTTGAGTATCTGTAAGGTTAGAAAGTTCCCAGGTGCTTATCTAAAAGATTCTATTGCTCTGTTTCCTGCCAAGGAACACAGTAACTTTATTTTTTAACAGTCTAGAGAATAAATAATTCTTTCAAAGGAGATAACTTTTTGGAAGAATTATTTGCTTAAAGTTTTTTTTTTAATCAAGTTTCTGTGCTACCAATCTTGTCTGCCTTCATTAGTCCTCTTCTAAAGAATTAGCCTGGCTCTTTAGTTTATCTTGCATCATGATAACTCTTTTATGTTGGTCAGCAGAGCCTTGTTAACGACTGCTTGCATATTATATTGAGATTGTAGACTATTTTCTATGAACTGAATTTATTAAATTATGTGTTGCTTTCTCTAAAAATAAAAGGCAAAACAGAAAACAAAGAATGAGGAAGAAAAAAGTGGTGAGAAATTATATTTCCAACATGGAGCATATGGGACTTGGTCAGGGCCTGATGAAGGAGATGCCACAACATTAGTTAGCAGAACACCATTTCATAGGGTCCATAAACTTTGCCAAGAGTAATCCCTGAGCACACAGCCAGGAGTAAGTCCTGAGCAAGAGCAATAACAAAAATACAATTAGAAATGTAAACAAAAAATCTCTTGTGTTTTCCACAGAGAAAAAAAATCAGAGAAATGCAATATTTAGGCCTTGCAATCATTCGAAAGTGGCAAAAAGGTGTGGTATAAAGGAAGAGAGAAAGACATAAAGAAAAACATAGAGGCAGTCATAGGGAGGAGGAAAAGGGACATTGATGGTGGGAAATGTTCATGGCTCTACTTTGTATGACTGAACCTCAATCATAAACAAATTTGTGACCTAGGTATTTAATTAAATAAAAATATATAAGAAAACTCTGGTGTTAAAAAAATTCACTGAATAACATGAATTGCAAGTTGGTTTTCATTTTGATATTAAAAGAGAGAAGTATCAAGCCTGGATACCAACTTTGTAGGAAAAAGTGGGAGAAAAAAAATTCCTGTGGCTGACTTAAGTTTGTTCTTTTCTCTAGGCTGCCTATTAGGCTATTTTGTGTGTTTGGTGGAGGGAGATAAAACCCAGAGGTGCTCATGGATCACTCCTGGTTGGCTCAGGGGACAACATAGGGTGCCTGGCATCAAACCTGAGTCAGTTGTGTACAAGGCAGCACCTTAATCTCTACTAATCACAAACTCCAGAGCAACACTGTAACACAGCAATATATTACTCCTAGTATAGAAACATTAAGAGAAAACATATTCTTGCCTGAAAATTCGTTAATACAGTATTTTTAACCTTGAGATTAAATATGCATATTTTATATATATTAAATCTTTTTGTTAAACCCTATGTATATATGTTAACACACAAAATTTCATTTCTATCACAGATGAAGGACAGAAACTATAGAACGATTCAGATCAAATAGGTCTAAGTCAGCAGGATTTTATTTTGTATTTTAAAGAAAAGGGTGATTTCATTACATTTAAAAACAAATCAGAGCTAAACTGAAAGTAATATCAAATACAGATAAAATCATTTTTATAAATGGCTCTTTCAATTATATAATACATGAGGATATATATTAGTCACTCTCTATTTCTTTTTCTTTGTGATAAGGGCTATACCTGGCTATGCACAGGACATACTTCTGGCTCTGTGTTCAGACATAACTTTTGGCAATGCTCAGGAAAGCATATATGATATTGGGGATCAAACCTGGGTCAGTTGCCTGCAAGACAAATGCAATATCTGTTGTTCTATTTCATCAGCCTATGTTAATATTTCAGCATCTCTTGTTCGGTTCCCAACACTCAACTGCTTAAAACTTTTCAAAGGTAGGTATGATATATGTTCTTAAATGTACTACAATTTTAATTATATTTGTTAAGCATAGTCAATATTTGATTCCTATCTTGTTCTAAACTGTATAATGTTTCAGTTCTAGTAGTATACAATAAGTCATATAAGGTGTTTACAAACACATAAACCCAATTTCTGAAATAAAGCTCTAGGATGACAAGGCAAAATTTGAAGAGTCAGAGATATATTTGAATATATATCTGAATATTTGAATATATATCTAAAAATAATGACTTAAAAACTTTATTGCAAGTTTCTTATAAGGTTACTTAGTGATTCCAGTGATGAGTTGCATTTTAAAACTTTTTCTGGGGGCAAATGTGAACTATACCAACGAAGTCAAGTAGGTTCAAATTTACCCAAGGGTATTACTACAAAGCAGAATAGTTGCCTAAGTACACATTTTGTTTTCAAAAGATGCTTATATATGCTTGTACGGTATATGTATTTTATGTGGTACCAGGACCACACAAGTATGTAATGATCTCATAATTTACATCCTGTCCCTGGTTTTCTATAAATACACTGATTATTCACCTGCTAGCTCTGTGGCTATTGACCAATTGTGCTAGCATGCTCTTTATGATACACTGAGTTCATCTTAGGCAATATTGAAAATTGAGTAGACTTGTCTTGACCACTTGATGTTTCCAGTGAATCTAGGTACTTCTTTATTTAAAGTATGCATTTTTTTCTATTATAGCTGACATTAGCCCAAATATAGTGCTGGTGAAAAAGAACAACCTAGCTTTAAAATAATTATTTGTATTCAAATGAGGCAATGTTACTAGGAGAAATTTAAGAAGCTGAAATACAAGGAATTTGGGCCAGAGGCTAAATACAGATAATGAAGAGTGGGGCTGGAGAGATAGTACAGTGGTGTCTGCCTTGCAAGCAGCCGGTCCAGGACCAAAGGTGGTTGGTTTGAATCCCGGTGTCCTATATGGTCCCCTGTGCCTGCCAGGAGCTATTTCTGAGCAGACGGCCAGGAGTAACCCCTGAGCACCACTGGGCTTGGCCCAAAAACCAAAAAACAGATAATGAAGAGCAAAATTTGCTGTTTGCTTTTAAGAAAAATTGGTATTTTTATTCTGTAACTATAACAATTTTATTGGAATTAAATATATCACCTAAATTATACTTTTTCCATTGAACTTCAGAAATCAAACCCATGCATGCATTAGAAGGAATACCCTTATTCATCATTCTCAAATTTAGCAAAATTTAAAAAATAGGAAACAAAAATAGCATTGACAGATAATGGCTCAGAGCTGGAGAATGTTAATTAAGCTTCCATGTCCTCAAAGCTGAGAAATGATGCTCTATCATACATGATCAAAGAAACCTATGCCCATGAGAAGATTATTTCTTCCTTAGTAAAATTCAAAACTTCTGAGAAATAAATTCTTCTGGTGGCCAATTAGTAACATCTAAGAACATGTTACCTGTATGTCCAATTCCTGAAAATCAATACCTACTAGGCCTGCTATCATTGCCATGTAAGCAAGACACATTTCTGCCTTTTAGTTTTCTCTTTCAGCTTAACAATAAGACATAAAGTCACTGATCTACTATGCTTTGTCTTAAAGCTTCAAGAATTGATATTTTAAGATATTAAAGTAACATTGCAGAAGAATATGATAATGCGATTGTTATTCAACATTAAGCTTAACAAATACATGAGGATATTTCCTAGTCTGTGCTAACAATTATTTGATCACAGTCAAAAGATTGCGATTTAAGTTTTAAGTTATATTAAATAGAATGTTTTTGGATTTAGTCATTTTAATATATACTTTTATTTCTCTTGCATTCTAAAATTTCACATTTTTTGCACTGAATATACTTCTTCCATATTTTCTTCAGTTTTCTAGTTGTCCATTTCTCATAAATATGTTCTTTTTAATAGTGGAAAATGGAATGATTACCCATTTCCTATATTCCAAATTATTTTATGACCTGTTTATTATTTTACTTTATAAAAACTATCTATTAGAAAATTATTAGTTTTTCGAATTATATACATAACCACTTTGAAACCCTTCTTTGCTTTTATGTCCCCAAGTCAGATATTTCTTGCCTAGATCATAGTTGCTTTCATTTTAGAAAATAAAATTATTTAATAAAGAAAGCAAAACTATTTGTTTTGCTACAATGTTTTATATTTTGGAATTAGATGATAATTACATATGTCAAACCTCTCCAAACACTGAAACATTTTTTTAAAAACTATCACACTATTATTGCTTTACACATGCTAACCAGGTCCCACCACTAGAATAGCAGCATTGCTACACCATTACCTCAAGGTCCTTGTCCCATCTCTCCCCATAACTTCTCAAATCACAATTCTATTGGTCAAATCTCATGGTACTGTCATTAGAAATTTATTTTTTTTTGTTTTATTTGTTTTGAGGGGGTGGGACATACCTGGTAGTGTTCAGGGTTACTCTCATGGATCTGCACTCAGGAATCTCTCTTGGCAAACTTAGGGGAACAAATGGGATACTAAGGATCAAACCCAGGTCTGCTGCATGTGTATAAAGTGGAGAATAAATCTGGAGGATGTATAGCTCTTAACTAAAAGGTCGCTTGGAAATTTAACTATATTACTAAGGCATTCAAAATAAATAAAATGATATCTATTTGGTTTTGTGAGTTTGGGGAATTATTCTATATATAATATTAGAGGATGTCATTATAAACTAAAAACACTATGTAAGGTAAGTGCTATTTTACAGTGGTAAGGTACTTTCCTTGCATGTGACCAACCCAGGTTAGATTCCAGAGCCCCACCAGGAGTGATTTCTGAGTACAAAGCCAGAAGTAAGCTCTGAGCAATGCTGTGTGTGGGCCTTTACTCCCCATCAAAAAGAAAAGACATTATGCTTGGTTTTATGTTGATGTGAAATTTATTATATTCATATTCATATATTAAGTTACTTCATCTACATAAAGTCTCTTCATAAATGAAGTCACTTCAGTTAATAGAAAAGTATTGTCATGTTTGCCAGCTAGAGAACTTGTTCAAAGCAAGCTTTTACAGAAGAGACTGAATAAAATCCCTAATTTAACTTGAAAAAATAAAAATGAGTTAGAAGAGAGATCAATCTTTAATTTTAAAAGCCTAATTCTCTGAAAGATATCCCTTAGAAGGTTTTAAAACACCTGGACAAAAGCAATGTTAATTCTTGGTGCCCAGATGCCTTACTAAGTTAAGAGGCCAAAAATGACTTCAAATATGAACTGTTAAGTGAAAATTAATCTATAATTCCAGACCATTTTTTAAATGTCTTAATATACTTCTTTCTGAGAACATACCAATTGTTTAAGTACTGCCAATCATAACAAACTCTGTCTCAGATATATCATATTAGGCAGATTAGCATAAATTCATCTTAAAAATTATAAGCAAATGACCACGAGCTATTGACAGAATATTAAAAACTGCCTTTATATACTAAAAGATGAAAATTTATTTAATCATGATTTTTAAGTCATGTGCAATATTAGAGATTAATGAGTCATGTTATCGTTGAATTCATTTATAAAATGAATGTTTCCATTTAGATAAATGCCATCAGTATTTTTGTATGTAAGTTTAAAAGTGATTAATATAAAAATTAGAGATTATCCATGTAAAAAAAATAGAAAAATTACAGTTTTCAAGCTTGTAAAAATAGTGTGTATATTTATATATATTTTATAGCTCTTAAATATAAATTGACAATCAAAGTCATTAAGTGATTAATTGAAACATTCATTTTTATGTAGCTGAGGTTTTGTTTACCTAGACACATTTCTTCCAACAAAACCAGAAACTCAAGTTCAACATTTTAAAAATAACTTATATTTTATATAAAATCATTTGAAAATTAATTGCTTAAATTCCTTTATACTTCAAGATTTTAAAGTTTTACATCTTTGAA
>PVKC010051586.1:0-10396 GCA_004027635.1 Crocidura indochinensis | reverse complement strand
CCTACATCCTTCTTTCTTATTCTCTCTCTTTGCCTCTCCCTACTCTACCTTTACCTTTTTGAATAAAATGCAACTTGTCCACACTCAAGTTTAACTTTAACAAATTAAGGGTTTTAGGCTCCAAAATCTGTAATTTTTAGGTGATTCTACTACATGACTATCTGAACTGAATTCAGAGTTTAAGAATACAATATGGAGGGCCAGAGAGATAGCATGGAGGTAAGACATTTGCCTTTCATGAAGAAGGTCATTGATTTGAATACTGGCATCCTATATGGTCTCCTGAGCCTGCCAGGAGTGATTTCTGAGCATAGATCCAGGAGTAACCCCTGAGCGCCCCCCTCCAAAAAAATAAATAAATAAAAAAAAGAATATAGTATGGATGTCTTTAGAATCAGAATAAAAAGTAGCAGTACAAAGTCATTATCTTGGCTCCTTTGTAGAAATACTAGGAAATCAGAATATTTAAATTCTCTTTCTGAGAAGTAGGTGGTTAGAGAAAACTATACAAAATGATATTTGGGGTGCTGGAGAGATCGGTAAAACACTTGCCTTGCTCATATCAACCCAGGTTTTATCTGCAGGACCTATATGGTCCAATAAGCCCCACCACAAGTAATATATAAATACAGAGCCAGAAAATACCAGAAAGTACAAAACTCCGAGTACCACAGTATGTGGCCCAAAGAACAAAATAATAAAAATATAATGTGACATGAATATGGATTTCAGGACATCTTTAACAATCCCCAGAAGGTTATTGTAGGCAAAGGTAATAACATAAAATATGAGATATGGATATGGGATTACACCTTTGTCTCTAGTGTTTCACAGAGTAGCATTAATATATATTAGTTGAATGTTGAGTTGAAGTTATAAGGCATATTAACTGTACAGAAATAGGCACGAGAAGCATAAAACAGCATGAGGCCTAGGAATAAAATATCTGAAGACAGTTTAGGTTGTACATGTTCACCAGCAGTGTAGTTCTTTCTGTAGGCTACTTTCTGACACATAGACTTTAATTTGTTGGCCACAGGGTACAAATGGGCTTGTTAAACATACAAATGACATTGTAAGAATAGGAAGTTCTCTGGAGAAGGGAAAGCTGAGTTCGATTATAAATTGGTGGATGTGCTTCCAGTGCCCTGTGAGATCTGTATAAGGGGGAGAAATAAATGCAATCTCTTTACAAAAACGTGATCGTTTTCTGTCCCATTTAAAATACATATAAAAAACCAAAAATTTGCTATCATAATAGAATACAATTTCATGGAGTTCCCTAGACTAATAAGAGTGACAGTCAATTCCTAAGAGCATTTTGTTCAACACTGCAGAGGTGAATCTGACCTAGGAATGAACCTGCCTACTCAGTGAAGTTTGGAACAAGTTAGCTAAGCAAATGCACTAAGGATGTATAAATGCCAGAACTGCATTTTTAAAAGACCAGAAATAATATCTGATAAAAACTTTTGTCTAAATAAATGCATAGTTGTGTTTGTAAATGAAAATTAATGAGATAAAAGTCATGAAAGAAAAATGTATGAATAGTAGATGATGCATGTTCTGAGGCTTGATTTACTATTTCAATAGTAAATAATGAATGATTCGATAAAATGTAGCCACTTTTTGTCAGTATTTGCACTTCTTGATTTATGTGTTGTTAAATAGTTTATATAAAATAACTTTTACAGGATGTCTGAGGTGGTACATTCATATATCTATTGACTCAGCAAGTATGACAAAGTGAAACAGCCATAAGTTTAATAAAGAAACAAATCAGTCTGTGATATCATTTTTCCTAAGAAATTTTCTTATAAAAATAGATTAGACAGTTAAATTAACATAATTTATGATAGAAAAATAACTCAGTTTTTTCTAAAAGTTAGCACACGTGACCCAAATAAAATAACCCAGGATTGCCTTACTTGTAACTCACCTTTATTTTGCCACCTTCTAACCACAACAGTCGAAAGGATTTTTATTTTAAAATTGAACAACAAAAAGGTATCACCCATGTGTGTGTTTTTAACAGTTGAATAATGGTGACTTGAAAAAGAGTGGGGAGCAGTGAATTTTAGAAGCTAAGTGCTGCCCTGAGGAATATAATTCAAATTTATTTACAAGATGTTTTTGTTATTGTTATTTTTATTTACAACTAACTCCTAATATAATTTAGCCTAGAAAGTCAAATATGAATTGTAATTAAGTAGTATTAGTACTAATAATTTTCTTTTTTTAATTTAGTTTTCTTTTAATAATATTTTATTTAGACACCTTAGTTACAAGCATGATTGTGATTGGGTTTGTCATATAAGAGGACACCCCTCATCACCAGTGCAACATTCCCACCACCAATGTCACAAATATCCCTCTTCCCCACGAATGCATCTGAATATTGGAGAAATCATAGTTTAAAATCAAAATGAGTTTCATACTTTTATCAAAGATTTGTTGAAATATAAGCATTAATTACCAAAAATTAGAAATTGTTTATGATGGTCAAGCTAGTATAAGAAAGAATGTGACTTAAGAAGTCAATAAATATTCAATGATATGAAATATTAAAAATAAAGGTTACAGAAATAAAAAATAGTACAGAAAATTATTTTTTCAGAAAATTAGTTTAAGTATAACAATAAATGCAAAGTAAATATTAAACTAATAGCTGTGGTAGTTTATAAGTATCTAAATATTGACTTTGAAACAAAATGGAGTATTAAATATTTTTACACAGAAACACTGGATGTGATCTCAAAACCAAAATAAATAATAAAATGTGGAGAAGAATAGGGGATTATGAACAGCAGTGCAATCCTGAGAGGAATTGTAAAAGGTCCATAACTATCCTATGAGAAAACAAACATTCCAAATCAGTTATAATGAAGAAAATGTGTTTTTATTTTAATATGCACAATTTATTTAATTAGTTTAATATATGTGGTACTATTCATCTTCCTTTCTTACATTTCAAGCAAGTTTAGTCATATTGTCAATATCTTTTGCTTTGCCTTTTATTTGTTTTGCCTATTCATCTGTTTTATATCCTTATATTATACATATATATAAAATATAATACATTTCTTTTTCCTTATGACACATTTCACTTTTAAAATTCCATTAAAAGCTTTTATTTCTATGTCAATATTTACATATTTTAAAATAGTGGAATAATGTATATTATATACATTTGGTCATCTGCAGATAGTTATGTTGGTGCTTTGTTGGTGGATACGTTGTAGTTCTATATATTTTAAAAAAATATGAAATTTGGCTGCAAAGCAGTCTCTAAAAGCAGTGTTAACACAAGAAAAATCATTTTGAAGATTTTTTAAAATTTTGAATATTATTTTATTTGGGCCTTAATTAGACTGGGTGTGTGCTTTATATCCACATCTTAGGAGTTTTCATTAAAAAACTGGGTGCTGAATCAGACAACAGATGGGCCACACCTGTTGGTGCTCAGAGGCTACTTACAGATCTTCAGTCAAGAGTTGCACCTGGCAGTTCTCAGGAGACTTTATGATGCCAGGAATCATAAAGGATGAATGCAAAGCAAGTGCCTTGCTCCCTGTGTTAACTTTTGTGACCCAGTATAAAGATTTCAAAAAGAAAATATGAACAGGATCTTTTTAATAGATTTGCATGTAAGTAATAAAACCATAAAAATAAAATGAATACTATTAACTTAGAAAAGCCATTAAAACACTAATGGTAGAGAAATAAATTAGTAGAGCAGAGCATATACAGATCTGTTTATCATATTCAAGGATTTTCTGGAGTCTAGAGTAATATTTGATTTTGTTCTCAGAGTAAAATCCCAGTTGGTTTCTTCAAGGTCACTCCAAAAAAGGTTCAAAGATGTCAAGGATCAAAATCTATCACTTTGAACCATCCCCTCATATTCTAGATTTTAAACTGGTGTTTATTTTGGGGGGACTTTTGAATACCTTTATTTTACATATATCAATTTGCCTACATCAAGCTTCAGTAAAAATGACTAAGTTCCATTAGTTTAGGTTACGTTAAAGTAGAAAAATATTTTTAGACATAAGCTCTAGACAATGATGTAGCTATAAGGATTCCTCTATTCACTGAAGAGACATTGCCTGAAAGTGTGCTCATTTCACTTTGAATAAGTGACAAAAATGAAATACAGCTCTTCCAAACAAAGCAGTTGTTCACAGTAACATATCGTCTGCATCTGTGATAACAACTGTGTTCAAAAGCAACCGAAAGGAAGAGCAAGAGTGGGTGGAATCAGAAGCAAATGCTTGTGCATATGCTACCCTGTGAAACAGAGCTGTCACACTTATTTCAGAGTCTTAAGAATTATAAAATCTTAGTTGGAATTGATCTAGGACTTTTGAACTGTATAGATAGGAGTTGAGGTTTACAGTGGTCTTTTTTTAGTATTTCATGAAGTCATGCAATCATCAATCTAGAATAAATATCTCTAGGAAGTTTGACATTTGTGTATCACTGGGTCAACTTAGTGCAAAATCATGAAACTGACACTGTTTTCTCTTAGAAGCCACTTATATTAACTAATTCCTAACGGTGTAATGATAACAAATCCATACTCTGGATTGCTTACAGTAAAATATTTATGAGTCCTAAACCACAAAGATTTTTAGAAATGGAGACCATATTATTACTAAAAATAAAAAATCTTTCCCTGTCTAATATATCCTGTATCCAGTCTTAATACAGTTTAAATCTTTCTGTCTTTCAACACTTTCTGTTTATCTTAACCTTAAGGAAAAAAGCTAACTTTGTAATTAATAAAATATCTAAGTTGGAAGACTATAAAGTCATTTCTGAGTTCTTTTTGCCTTGATTAATTTATATCTATAAATAAAATATAATACATAATATATTAATAATATGTAATTTATAAACATTTGTAGTTCCAAATATAGCTATACATTTTTTTAACTTTTTTAAATTTTGACCAAAACGGATCACAAATCTTTCACAGTAATTTTTTAGGTACATAGTGACATTGAATCAAGGACATTCCCACCACCAATGTTGGCCATGCATTCATTGCCACCATACAATTATAGTTACATTGTCATTATTATTTTGTAGAAATTCTAACTCCTTTAACATAAAAATATTTTATCTTGGTCCACTTCAAGATTTTTATAACTTACATACCTAAAATGAGTTATAGAAAAATAATTCTCATTACATTGACTTCTTACTAAAGAATCTACACATTTTTCTGAGTGTTTGCCAATATTTTAGTTTCTCAACTGGAATTAAAACTATAATTCGGGGCTGCTGTGGCGCTGGAGGTAAGGTGCCTGCCTTGCCTGTGCTAGCCTACGACAGACCACGGTTCAATCCCCCAGTTCCCATATGGTCCCCCAAGCCAGGAGCGACCTCTGAGCGCATAGATAGGAGTAATCCCTGAGCGTCACTGGGTGTGCCCCCCCCCAAAAAAAAAACTATAATTCATTCCACTTCACTTTATCTTGCTAGCTTTTTTCTCTCTTGCAAAGAGGCTGTGTTTTCAATATAAGCTTATCCATTTCTTCAACTCAGATTTCCAATTTATTTATGAACATGAGAATTCTTAATTGGTTATTTTAAAAGAGATTGCTCAACTTTAAATGATATCTAAATTGCCTTTAAATAGTAGTGAACAGATCAAAATACAATACTCAATTAGATACTATAAATTGTGATAGAATATTAATATGTCTTAAATATTAAGTTATATTTAAAGAAAACAGTAGAGCCATTACATACTTAAAGCTTAAATAATATTTTAAAAAATGTCCTCCCTCTGTTTTTTTTTTCTTTCTTTTGGAAAAAGAAATATTGGCGTAATTCTGGAGGAAGAATCGTGATAGGACTGACTCATGAAAGAAATAAATATAGAACATGGTGATGAGAGTTTTCATTACTAAGAAAGGGCTGGCAGAGATGAGAAAGAATGTGAGGGAGCAAGGATAGAATGTTTGATACATTCAAATCACAGTTTATATCACATTTATTAAAATTACATTTACTTCATGAGTTGGAGGAAATTTTATTATTAAAAAAGCTCAACTTCTCTTAATTTTTTACTATGGTTTACCTTTTGTTCATTAATTGTTCGTTGCTGTTGTTTGGTTTTAGGGCCACAACTGGCAGTGCTCAGGTGTTACTACTGATTCTACACTCATAAATTATTCCTTGTAGGCTCAGGAACTATATAGGATGCTGAGACTTGCACCTGGTCAGCTGATTGCAAGGCTAACATCCTACCTGCTATGCTATCACTCCCACTGCACAATATATATATTTAAAAAAAAATAAAAACATGATGCATCCGGGGCCCGGGAGATAGCATGGAGGTAAGGCGTTTACTTTTCATGCAAAAGGTTGGAATCCCGGTGCCCCATATGGTCCCCCGTGCCTGCCAGGAGCAGTTTCTGAGCATGGAGCCAAAATTAACCCCTGAGCACTGCCGGGTGTGACCCAAAAACAAACAAACAAACAAAAAAAAAAACATGATGCATCCTATGGAATTTGAGGAGCTGTTTAGCCATACGTTTTGGAGTCTGGTATATTTAAAAGAGAATGAACCTCCTGTGCTTCTCTAAAACAGTAGAGCATCATTAACTAGTCTTAGCACTTTTAAAAATACTTTACTGTGGCCTCAGAGGTTTGGGCATTTTCTAGTCACCCCTGAACCAGGGAAGCCATCTAGGAAATATTCAACGGTGTTTATGACATCGCCTGGAAGCCATCCTCTCCTGGGGAAGACCCTACTGCTGCTCTGACATCGATTTACTCAAAAGTGTCTTCCCTTAACACTGAGAAGATTTAAACAACAACAACGGCTTGTGTACTGGACAGGGCTTTCTGCAATGCCCTTTAATTGTGAGATGAAATTATACGCCGCTCCACACCGTCCTGACTTCAATGTGGGATGTACAGGTTCCAGGACCTTTAACACAGAGACTTGAGATCAACAAAAGAGACTGTGAAAGGTAAATTGACCCCAAGATACTTGATCTTCTGAGGCACAATTGTGAATGGAAAAAATTAAAAAATATTTTTTCTGAGAAGCTTCTGCACCTCAAAGGAAATAGTGCCCAGGATAGAAGAGCCACCCACTGCTTGGGAGAAACTATTCACCCAATACCCATCAGATAAGACGCTAATATCCAAAATATACAAGGCACTGACAGAACTTTACAAGAAAAAAATCTAAGCCCATCAAATAATGGGGAGAAGAAATGGACAGACACTTTGTCGAAGAAGAAAAATACTTTACTGTGGGGACTGGAGCGATGACGCAGTGGGAAGGCATTTGCCTTGCACTTTACTGACCCAGGACAGATTGCAGTTGGATCCCCCTTTGTCCCATATGATCCCTCAAGCCAGAAGCTATTTCTGAGCATATAACCAGGAGTAACCCCTGTATGTCACCAGGTGTGACCCAAAAATTTAAAAAATAATACAATAAAAATAAATAAACAGCCTTTACAGTGATGGAAATTTCATCAGTTTGAGATTGGATAGTCTAAGAATTATTTTTATTAAATATGCATAATGGTCAAAGGAAAATTTTACACACTGCTACATGCATTTATTTTTAGTGCATCAGGTACTTAGTACAATTGAAATGTCTGACCTCTTTGCAGGAAACTCCAAAAGTTAAAAAAAAATAAACTAAAAACCACTGAGTGGTTTTTCTTGCATAAGGATGAAACTGCAACCCAAGAACCATTTCTATTCCAATGGAACTCCAGATACCTTACTGTACTTTCCATGTTTTAATGTTTAAAGAGGATTTTTTCAATATTTTCAAAATATGAAAAAGAGCATTGAAGAAAAACAACAGTAATGTGCTGTCTTTTAGTTGCAGTTAGAGTGTGTCAAGCCCTCCTGGGTTGACTTCTCCAACAGGCTCTTCAACAAAACTCAAAACACACAGGACTATGCATTACTTTAGTAATGTCTTGCCACATGTTCTTTTTACAGACTAAAGACAGAGATAGTGAACAGATGGCTCAAAGGTCTGTCGTATTGTGTGAGACTTTGGCGCCTTTGGTTTTTTCCTAAAATTTATGCACATTTTATACTCCAGACCTTAAGATAGTTACATTTATTTAAATACATATATATTTTAAAAACATTTAGACCTATTTATGATATTATAAAATATCTGTACCTTGCATACTACAATTTATTGTAGCCATGGTACAGTGCAATGGAAATAAACAATTTGATGAATTACTGAGAATTTTAGGGGCTCATCTAATTTTAATTTGTATATCTAGCGTAATTCCTTCCTCTGACTTACAGAAGTCTGCCAATAAGTCATTTTAAACTTGCTACTATAGTACTGCAATTTATGCCTGCAATTTCTTCCCCTTGTACTTATTCTCATGGAGAGTGGCGCCAATTCAATTAGTTCATCCAGTTGCTTATCTTTGCTTTATGCTGTTATTTTTTTCTAGTTGTCTTTTTGTGCTAACGAATAATTGTAAAGTGACTAAATAATGGTGAGCTTAGATATTGGTGTTTGCCAGGGCAGTATTTATTTTGTGAAATCCCCTCTTCTTTTCTAGAAAATCTTTTAAGGCTCAGCTTAATTATCTCCCCACCCAATAGTGACTGTGATTCCTTGAAATAGACTCACTGATTTCATTTTCTATGAACAATTCTAGTTTTATAAACAACTCTTTAAATCTTTCAATTAAACTATGGAAAGAAAATAGAATTCATTTATTTGTTCAAAGACTAATGTAAAGTTAATAACTAAATTCATACCACATGTAAACTATTGATTATATGCTGCATGTATGAAGCTCTAGGTTTAATCACTCACATCTACATGTTCAACAGTGCGCTATATGACCAGAGAGATAGTGTTTGAATTAAGGCACTGGTCTGGCATGTGGCCTACCCAGGTTTGAATATGAATTAAATAGATGATCTCATCTCAAGAGGTTTATGGGATGGGGCTAGATAGCACAGTGGGTACTGACTGCCTTGTTTGTGGCTGATCTAGTTTAGATCTCAAGCATTCCATATGATATCTTGAGCATGGGAAGGAGTGATTTCCTGAATGCAGAGGCAGAAATAACTCCTGAGCACTGCCAGGTGTGACACCCCAAAAAATAATAACCATTAAAAACAGCAAAAAGCTTATGAAATTGACATATACTAGTCATTATCCAAAGTCCTGCAGACTGAGTTTTCTAAGTTGGGGTCTTCTACTTCACTCATCCTGAAAAGAGATAATACAACATTCCTGGAGGAGTGCCTCTGAACTCAACTTTGATCGACAGGAGGAAATAAAATAAGAAAGAAAAAAATGTTAGGGGAATATGTAAAAAAAAAATAACATCACCATTTCATTGCGGGAGACTAAGAGCAAGCATGTGTATTTTGGGGGTTAGGATTACCTATAGTTATAGGTAATTCTATACTAGAAAAACAGATGTGGAGGCAATAGCACTAGTTTGTAGTTAGAAAGCAAAAGAATTTAGGAGCTATAAAGACAGCAAAGAAGTTCAGATTTTATCTAATGACAAGCTCTAGTTAGATAAAATGACAAATAACATTAGTAATAATGGTTGAGAATTCATCAGAAAGGCTCTTAGTTTAGAGTAAT
This sequence comes from Crocidura indochinensis, assembly GCA_004027635.1. Taxonomy (NCBI): domain Eukaryota; kingdom Metazoa; phylum Chordata; class Mammalia; order Eulipotyphla; family Soricidae; genus Crocidura; species Crocidura indochinensis. The sequence continues at coordinate 771 of PVKC010051586.1, read as the reverse complement.
TGCGAGTATGACCTTGGGTATGGGATAGGTTGGCAATTGCCTTTTCAATGTCTAGTTAGAATATTGAAATTGAGGACATCAATACATAAAATTCAGTCCCCAAAAGACAATGTTGAACAGCCAAATCTTATTACCTACCTACTAATTTGTCCTGCCATTTAAGAAGTTTATATTATGATTTAAGGAAGTTGTGGTGGAAAGAAACATTATGTGTCTGTAACATGATTGCTAACATATGGACTCAATCACATTATGAGTGCATTCTATTCTGCCAGCCCAAGAAGCATAGTTTTATGAATACTGTCCATCTTTTTCTATGTCCCAGTCTCTTTGTGCCCAGTGAGTTCTTCTGCTTAGTTAATAACATGCATAGGCAAAAAAGGGGTGGATTAGTGAGTCAAGAGAAAAATTCTAAATGAAGAGACCTGTCATCAGAAACCTCAGTTCTCTGCTTTTGCTTGAACCTCACTCATTTTTCTGAAAAGCAATGGAGTTGGTAGAATGAATGATCAAACTCTATTCATTCCATCATATTCTGTGATTAGTTTTTCTTCACAACTACCTTTAGGATGTCAGAGCAGTTTTAGTTTATAAGGAATTCTGCATTTCATCAGAGCTTGGCTGCCAGAGGCAAACTGAAGACCCATTATTGTAAGCTAACAGTTTTACACTGAAGAAATTCTAAAAGAAATAATCAGTTCCTTAATAACACCATTTTTACACACATTTTACCTCCTTCAGCAATAAAATTATTTTTTGTTGTAATAAAAA
>PVKC010051585.1:0-10395 GCA_004027635.1 Crocidura indochinensis | reverse complement strand
AAGAGAGAGAAAGAAAGGAAGAAAAAGAAAGGAAGAAAGGAAGGAAGAAGAAAGAAAAAACAAACAAACTGTGGTAGATATACACAATAGAACATTACTTGGCCACAAGATAAGATAAAAATCATAAAAATCATAAAATTTTGCTGCTACATGGAGGGGCCTAGAGAGTGTCAGGCTGAGTAAAGCCAATCAGAGGAACAGAGACCAACACAGAATAATCTTTATTATGAGGGATATAAAGAAGCATAATAGTAGAATAATGAATACAAAAAGACAATGGAAACAACATGAAAACAGGTATTCAATAGAAAAAATACTGCTTGAAAGGGTTAAGAGATAAATCAGGGAAGAGTCATTATGATAGAGTTTAGAGGGAAGCATTCAATTGGGAAGAGGATGTGGAGCTGGCAGGTGGTAATGTGTTATGTATTAAACCCTGTCAGAACAGTACTGCAAACCACAGTGGAAATATATAATATATAACAAATCACCTCTCATAGAAGCAGACTGATAAGTGGGAAGCTAAAGGAAGTTGTGGTGGGGCATTGATGAAAAAAATATACTGGTAAAAGGATTGATACTGAAACATTATATGCCTAAAACTAAATCAAGACTAACAGTAATTTTATGGTGACTTAATTTTAAAAATTAAAAAAATTTACAAGTAAAAAATTACTGAGAGATAAAATTTAGCAACAAAATCATTTAAAATAGTTTATAATATTCAAACTATTCTACTGCATCAACAATTTTCAAATTTTTTAGATTTAGAAAGATTATTTTACTAATTATTTATTTATAAAATAAAAAATGTATCTACTATATATGTAGTGTGAGGTTGGATGGAAGCTGGTTACATTGGAAGAGGGAAATGGGCACTGGTGAAAAGATTGGTGTTGGACTATTGTACACCTAAATCCCAATCATAACTAAACTCATAACTTCATAACTCATGGTTATTAATTAAAAATAAATAATTGTAAAATGTAAAGTAAATAAACAAAAATATAAAATAAAATATTTTTGGAATACCAGTTGGTAAAAGAGAAGATTTATATCTTAGTTACATTTTTAATCCACGTAGCTAAAGCAATATTATCACAGAGTTGGCATTTGTATATTGAACTGAATCTGCTTCTTTTGCTTACTCTAGAGCAAGCAACAAATGAGTGCTTTTTTTAAATGTTTCAGAAAATTTATAGTAGCAAAGGAAACCAAAATTAATTTTCTGCCACCATCACCATAATTATATTTAATTAATAATCTAATCAACAATTATGAATATATTTTAAATTCTCTTTCTTCAAATAAATTTTAAGTGGAAAGAACTTTTCACATGCACTGGGACAAATTCAAAAGCATGGCAATATCTTTCAGCCTGTGCAATATTCTCACCATCTGTCAGCATTTAATGAAAACTCCCAGATCCAAGATCAAATGCCTGAATTGGAATGCCTGAGCCACATCTTGTGTAACCTAGGCATTAAACCCATGCAGGATAAGTCATCTGTCTGAGATAATAAAGGGGAAGCTACACAGGTCAGCCACAAATATCAGAAAGTTCTGATTTAACAGATGCTGCTGTTGATGACCTTGGTCATCTTAATAATGAACTCATTATAATTAGAAGAGAAATTTATCTGTTTCTCAGCTATTAATTTCTATCCTCCTAGAAAACCATTTCAATGATCTCATACAGACCTTCTCCAAAAAACAGGGGAAAATATTATATCAGAAAGTTCGGTAAATAAAATGAATTGAGAAAACTACTGGTCTTTTCTAAGAACAGATAATCCCAGATGAATCAGTCAGAGAAAGTGAGTACAGAGGAAATAATCACCGAGTTTTTTTTATAACCTTCCAGAATCAAGAAATATTAACAGATAATACCTATGTAAACTAATAGAAAGTTATAATATCTAGCTACCTTGAGGCAAAATTTTTTTATTTAAACAAAAAGAATTAGCTTCTCAAACTTTCAGAGTCATGATCTATGAGTCAGAATACATGAATTCAAGTAACAATAAAGGCTAAGTGAATTAGAAAATAAATTATTGGTAACCTTCCAAATCAATGACAACCCTAAAATATCAGCTCTGGTCAGACACCAATGACATAATTTAATAATTTAGAAAAAGTAGAGAAATTTGTCAACATAATTTTTAATATTCTAAATCAAAATAGAAAGTTCAAAAAACAAATGTTTATCAGATCTACTATAAGAAAGTATGATGTTAGCTTTATATTCTTATAATGTTTGCAATATTTAAAGCATATGATGATTAAAATTGCTGAAAGGTTATTAAAAGTGAAAAGCTCTAACTCAGAAAGATTACTGGTTGTGTATATTTGATTGGGATTTCGTATCCCCCAATTTGGCTATTTTTAAAAGCAAATAATTTTGGAATTTTTTTTTTTTTTTGGTTTTTGGGCCACACCCAGTGACACTCAGGAGATACTCCTGGCTATGCGCTCAGAAGTTGCTCCTGGCTTGGGGGACCATATGGGAAACCGGGGGATCAAACCGTGGTCTGTCCTAGGCAGCGCAGGCAAGGCAGGCACCTTACCTCCAGCGCCATTGCCCGGCCCCTAACTTGGGAAATTTTAAGATTTTTCTGAGAATAAAATCTCTTCTACCAAGAGACAAACTAAGGGATTAAGAATGTGTGACTCTTTAAATAAATTAAAAACGAAGTCTAAGTATAATGTCTATTAATATGACTAAAATTGAAGGTAAATGTTCCAAAGAAAAGAATCATAAAATTTAATTAATTTTATGTAAAAGGATTATAATATCAGATTAAATTACAACAGTGTAGGAAGGCAGATAGGTGAATTAAAGAATGCTAAACTTCTTAGTAGAGTCAGATTTATTGTTTGCTCTTAAACTTGATAAATAGTTAAGGGAAGTTTTTTCAGATGTTTGATTTTGGTTTGGTTGTGAATGATCAAAAGATGATAAGTCATTCTCAATTAATGCACATAAGAAGTAATCTCTGAATGCTGAGTCGAGAGTAAATCTGAGTAATGCCAAGTGTGACCCCTATAAACTAAAATATATATACATAATATTTATACATAATTATGCAAGATTGTGTATATAAAGATATGACAGAGAAATAATAGACTATTCTACCCTCATGTCAATCTAGGAAAGATAACAAAATAAAATATAATAACTACATTAAAATTTATAATAAAATTGAAGGGGCTACAGAGATAATTTAGGTGAGGCACTAGCCTTGTATGCAGTCAACCCAGTTCACTTCCCTGCTTCATATTTGGTCTCCCATCTCATCAGAAGTGATTCCTGAGTACAGATTGGATTAAGACTTCTGGTGAGGCTCGAAAAACAAACAATAGTGACAGTAATATTAAAAATAATTTTATACACAAAATATCACATTTACATGTATAACTGTAAAAACTAAAGTTCCTTTATAAAAAATTTTGATGCTCCTAAGACTTTACCATATACTATATGCTATTTCATTAAGATTATACATTATAAGTTTCTCACATTACAATACAAAAAATAACAATAAATCAAAAATAAAATTAAACAAAAGCATGCCATATATCAAAACATTCTGATAAATACTGTTAAAAAGATTTAAAAAAGAAGTATAAATTGAACAATAAATATTACTTGAAGACTGATATTAGAAATGATAAGTTAAAATCTATAATAAACTGCTTAATAAATATTTGATAATCAATTTTATATTTAATAAAATATTCTTTTTTTGGGGGGGGTGTTGGAAGCCATACCTGGCAGTGCTCAAGACATAATCCTGGTGCTAACCTTAAGAATCAATCCTGGGAGGACTCAGCAGACCATAGAATGTGCAGGGGATCAAACTCATATCAGACAGTTGCAAAACAAAATCCCTACCCACTATAATATTGCTTTAGCTCACCTTTTTATTTAAAATAAAAAAGAGTAAGATTAGTTTTATATCTAAAAACTACATATAATGATATCATTAACATACAGTATCATATTTGAACTTTAATATAAATGAAGATCAAATATTTAAGCAAAACAAACAACATGCTAACTTTCTCAACAAATATAAAATAAGCATCTAATAAAATTGAAATAAGAGTATCTTCATGAAAACATCTACTAAACTAAGTAAAGGGTACTTATAAAAACTTATAAAATAAAATACTTTAGGGAGAAAACAATATCTATCACCACCATTATTAATTTCATAAAGTATTAGCCAATATAAATCATGAAAAGTTAATCATATTCTATACAATATATGCTAATTATATAATCTAACACCTTAAAATTATTTCAGATGAAATAAATATGTAATTATAAAATTCAGTAGAAGTTGAAAATTATAATTTAAGATAGCAAACTAAGCTACTGGTTATAAAACAAATATAACAGTCCATATAAGGAAATACCTAGAAAAATAAGAAATAGAAAAAGTATATGATTCAAAAACTTTAAAATCAAACAATCTGTGGTGTTGGAATTATGTACTAAAAAATCTATGTTAACAGTATTATAAATCACAGAATCTCAATAAATAAATAAATCATAATTAAAGAACTTACAATAACTTTAATGAAAAATATAAGGGGATAGGTGATAAAAAAAATAGGAGCTTTGTAAAACATAAAAATAGATGCCTAAACAAAAAAGTTTAAATAGAAAACTACCATTATCTTGGTTGAGAAAACTGGATGTTCCAAAGATGATAAGTCACTCTCAAAAATATTTTGTTATAATAACAATCAACTCTCCCCTTTGGAGTGCTACACAATGATCAATGCATGATTTTCATGTAGCTGAACCAATTTGATTCCCAGTACCTCATATGGAGTAAACCCTGAGCACATCAAGGTGTAACCCAAAGACAAAAAGGAAAAAGTAAGAAAAACTATTACTTTTGTTGGCTATAAATAAGTTAGAAAGCTGCAATAGTTTTGTATATAATTGCATGACATGAAAATTTATGTAACAAATTACAGTTAAATAATGCTTTTTGATGAATGAGTAAAGCAGTAACTTGATAACTTCTATATTTCACCAGAAAATATAAATAAAATAATATCATGAGGGCTAAACCACATGGCTAGCATGTGCAAGGCCCTGAGTTCAATCCCTGGCCCCAAAAGAACCATGAGCATCACCAGTGCCCCCACTCCAATGCTGTTACATGTGGCCACTAGTTTAAAAAAAAAAGTGAACATAGTATATAAATGGAAATATTTTAAAATTAAAACATTAGAACTTGAGCGAGATTGATGAAAGAAATATTCCTAGATGAGAATTTAATATATGATCTTTAGTATGCAAATTATTATGCAAATCTGTACAAATAATTAGTACAGAAAAAGGAAGTATGATGCTAGGGAGAGGATTCAAGAGGCATATTTCTCTGGTTCAAGGAGGATGATTCTTGTGAAGGAGGCCCAGATTCAATCCCTGGTACTGTGTGACCCAGCAAGAACCATGGAGAGCCACCTAAACACTGAACCAAGAATAACCCTGATTACTACCCGGTATGCTCAAAAACACACAGAAAGGAAGCATCAAAGATTTATAGCAAATAAATAGATTATTCAATGAATCATGCTAAAAATAAATTTAAATGTGGAAAATAAATCTTATCTCTCCCTTTATACTCTACAGAAATGTATAACCAGGAGTAACCCCTGGGTATCACAGGGTGTGGCCCAAAAAACAAATAAAAATAAAGAAAATCACATAAATTCAGATCTTGGGTGAGGAAAAATATACCTTTTTTTTGTTTTGTTTTTGTTTTGTTTTGGTTTTGGTTTCTGGTCCATATCTACAGCTGCATGGGCCTTATTCTTGGTTCTGGGCTCAGGGTGCCATTCCCTACTGAGCTCAGGGAACTGAATCTGGGGCTCCCTAAGGCAAATCATATACTCCAAGTCTTTGTGCTATTTCTCTTCAGCTAAAATGTACCTTTGATTCCCATTTCTACATAAAAAATGTTAGAATAACATGACCTCTAAATATTTAATATTCTTCCAGATATGTCAAAATAACATGACTCCAAAACATTCTTCCATTTCAAAGAACCATACAGTTACTCTGCAGGCAAACTCTGAAATCAATCAGAAAAATGTACCTCTTATTTTTGACAAGTAGTGCTAAAGAGCTGTAGGATCATTGTTCTATAAATATTAGATTATGAAAATATACACTGTGATTCTAAAAAGAGAGTATAGGGAGAAGGTTGTTGTGAAATTTAATTGAATACATAGGAGGAATGTAAATCTGTCTTTTTTCTACTAATGCCAAATGAATAAAGGTAAACTCAATAGTGCATATGTATAAGTGGATATAACACCTGTCAAAATAAAAATGTTCTATATTAGTGCTATGTGCAAATTTTAAAGCACACTAGTTCCTGAAAAATCACCAAAAATTGACCGTATTTATGAAGATAAACTAGAGGTCAGAGAAATAATATAGTCACTTGTCTTGCCTTGCCTGAACCAGCACCATTAAGTCCCCAGTATGACAGATAATCTCTCCAGCACTGCCAGACATGTTTCTTAAGCATAGAGGAGGAGTAATCCTGGATCACTGAGTGTTTCTTTCAAACAAATTTATATAATAAATACTTAAGTAAATAAATAAAAAATAATCTGAAGAACATTAGCTCTTTCTAGAACTTACGAGAAAAAACAAGTTATATACAAAAATATACTGACACATATTTTAGTTATGCATGTTATAAGTGCACATGATAAATTTCTAGCCATATACAATTACATTTAAATGATATATAATGAAATATTATCATATTTATCTCTGTTCTAGCATTCTATAGCACTTTTTTCCTTTTTTGCTTTGTTTTGTTTTTGTTTTTTTTGTTTTGGGTCACGCCTGGCAGCGCTCAGGTGTTCCTCCTGGCTCTATGCTCAGAAATTGCTCCTGGCAGGAGTGGGGGACCATATGGGATGCTGGGATTCGAACTTCCGTCCTTCTGCATGCTAGGCAAACACCTTACCTCCATGCTATCTCTCCAGCCCCAGAGCACTTTTTTCCTACAGCTTTATAGTGGATTAAATTTTCAACCTGATCGCTTCTCGGTCTTTTGGCTAAGATCAAGTGTAGTATCTGTTCTTATCAGTTTAATATCTGATATGTCGTCTATCTGACGACAATATATTAAATGGATTTTGGGCACTAAAAAAAATTTTTCAACCTGAGTATGATTCTATCTGATACCTTCTACCTAAAGAATTTCCTCTAACATGTTTTATGGTAGAAATGTTAGTGAATGCTATCAGTACATGTTTATATAAAAATATTTTTATTTCATATTCATTTCTGAAACATACTTTCATAGTGAATAAAATTCTTGGTTGAAGCTCATTTAGCAATGTAGTTATTTCAGTATTTATTTCTTTTATGGAATCCCTGGGGGTTCAGAATGTAACTTTGTACATAAAATATATATAAATATGTATATGAAACAAAAATATTCTTGGTTGACAGCTTTTTCCTTTCACTTTTCTTTTTCCTTTAAGGTGTCATTTCATCTTATTTGACATAGTTTTTGTTATGTGACATAACAAATAGTCTGATTTATTTTTAGCTTTCTACTCATATAATTCGCCATTTTCCTATGATTTTTTTGACTAGTCTCATACTGGTTTTTAGTAATTCTATATGTGTTTCAATGTGGCATTATTTTATAGTTTATGGTTTTTGAACATATAGTTATCAATTTTTAAAAATATTATATTATCATCTAATATTATAATACTATCCTATTCTTAGATATCAACTTAATGTATTTTAGTTATCTGATATTATGCTACATATTACTGATGCTGCTATTTTTGTCAGTCTAATTTCCCTCTGTGCTTCATTTTAGTTTATATGGCATCAAGTTCTTTAAGGTTTTTCTCTTCCATCTTATCTGATATTAGTCTTCATACTGAACATTTTACATTAGCTACTATCTATTACTTCTTAGAAGTTCAATATAAATATTTTTCCTCACCAATGTTATGTATCCTTATATGGTTGAGCCTAATTATCAGAATATTTTAAGGTAATTGCTGAAAAATTTATCATATCATACCAAAATTGATTTTCACTCATTAGGCTAAATGATTCTTTATATGAAAATCGACTTGTTATTTTTTTCACATTGTTTTGTGAATTTTATTTTGTCAAAAGTTGGATTATGTTATATTGCTTTTACTGATTCATAATTGATTTACTTTGATACCATTTTATATATATTATTTATTTTTAATATCTTTATTTAAACGCCTTGATTAATATATGATTATAGTTGGGTTTCAGTCTTATAAAGAACACATACTTTTACCAGTGCAACATTCCATCACCAATGTCCCAAATCTCCCGACTCCCAACCTGCAGGCGGTATTTGAAATAGGTTTTCTACTTCCCTCATTCATTCACATTGTTATCATAGTTGTCAGTGTAGTTATTCCTCTAACTACACTCGCAACTGTTTGTGGTAAGATTCGTATAACAAGCTGGACCTTCCAGCCCTCATTACTTTTGTCTTGAGAATTACTACAAAAATGTCTTTCCTTTTTCTTTTTTCTATTAATATCTCTATTTAAAAACCTTGATTACAAATATGATTGTAGTTGGGTTTCAGTCATGTAAAGAACTCCCCCCTTCACCAGTGCAATATTCCTATTACCAATGTCCCAAATCTCCCTCCTCCCCACCCCACCCGCCCATAATCGAGACAGACTTTCTACTTCCCTCATTCATTCACATTGTTAAGATAGTTCGCAGTGTAGTTATTTCTATAACTGCACTCACCACTCTTTGTGGTGAGCTTCATCTTGTGAGCTGGACCTTCCAGCCCTCATCTCTTTTGTCTCTGAGAGTTATTGAAAAATGTCTTTTATTTTTCTTAAAACCCATAGATGAGTGAGACTATTCTGTGTCTATTTTTCTCCATCTGACTATTTTCACTCAGCATAATAGATTCCATGTACATCCATGTATAGGAAAATTTCATGACTTCATCTCTCCTTATGGCTGCATAATATTCCATTGTGTATATGTACCACAGTTTCTGTAGCCATTCATCTGTTGAAGAGCATCTTGGATGTTTCCAGAATCTGGCTATTGTTAAATAGTGCTGCAATGAATATAAGTGTGAGAAAGGGATTTTTGAATTGGATTTTTGTGTTCCTAGGGAATATTCCTGGGAGTGGTATAGCTGGATCTTATGGGAGCTCAATTTCCAGATTTTGGAGGAATCTCCATATCGCTTTCCATAAAGGTTGAACTAGACGGCATTCCCACCAGCAGTGAATAAGAGTTCCTTTCTCTCCACATCCCTGCCAGCACTTCTTGTTCTCCTTCTTTATGATGTGCGCCAATCTCTGTGGCATGAGATGGTTCCTCATCATTGTTTTGTTTTGCATCTCCCTGATGATTAGTGATGTGGAGCATTTTTTTCATGTGCCTTTTGGCCATTTGTATTTCTTCTTTGACAAAGTGTCTGCTCATTTATTCTCCCCATTTTAATGGGAGTAGATGGTTTATCATGCCTTGTATATTTTAGATATTAGCCCCTAATCTGATGGCTATTGGGTGAATAGTTTCTCCCACACAGTGGGTGGCTCTTGTATCCTGACACTATTTCCTTTGAGGTGCAGAGTCTTCTCAACTTAATATGTCTTCATCTGTTTATCATTGCTTCCACTTGTTTGGAGAGTGCTGTTTCCTCCTTAAAGATGCTTTTAGTCTCAATGTCATAGAGTGTTTTACTTACATGCTCTTCTATATACTTTATGGTTTCAGGCCTGATATCAAGGTCTTTAATTCTTTTGGATTTTACTTTCATACATGGTGTTAGCTGTGGGTCTGAGTTTGCATTTTTGCAAGTGGCTAATCAGTTGTGCCAACACCACCTGTTCAAGAGGCTTTTCTTGCTCCATGTAGGATTTCTTGTCCGTTTATAAAAAAAAATTAAGTGATTTTATGTCTGGGAAACATTCTCTGAGTACTCAAGCCTATTCCACTGATCTGAGGGTCAATCTTTATTTAAATATCATGATGTTTTGATAACTATTGCTTTGTAATACAGTTTAAAATTGGGGAAAGTAATGCCTCTCATATTCCTTTTTCCAAAGATTTCTTTAGCTATTCGAGGGTGTTTATTGTTCCAAATGAAATTCAGTAGTGTTTGATCCATTTCTTTGAAGAATGTCATGGGTATCCTTAGAGGCAGTGCACTAAATTTATACAATTATTTGGGGAGTATTGTCTTTTTTAATTATGTTAATCCTGCATGTTAATCCATGAGCATGGTATGTGTTTCCATTTCAGTGTGTCCTCTCTTATTTCTTGAAGCAGGGTTTTATAGTGCTTTCTTTGTATAGGTCCTT
>PVKC010051584.1:0-10275 GCA_004027635.1 Crocidura indochinensis | reverse complement strand
ACCATGTTTAACATCTTTAAATATATATTATATATAATATAATTTATGTATATATACTGTCTATATGTTTTTCTTGATTTGGTGTCAAGTCATATTTTTATCCTTTTTATTTGGGAATTAATTTTGTTAGTATTAATTTTAAAAATTAATATATACTGAATATAAGGTTTTGGGTGGGCTATGTGATTTGAAAATATGTTATCTTTAACTATTTTGTGTTTTTATCTTTTTAATAGCATCCTTCAAGTTGTTTTTATTAATTTTGCAGGGAAGGCCTCACCTGTCTTTGCTCAAGTTTACTTCTTTGTTCTGAGTTCAAGGATCATTCCTGGTAGGGCCAATACCAAACTCAGGTCAACTGGATGCAAGATAAGCACCTTACCTACTGTATCTCTCCAGCACCATTTTCCAGTTATTTCTATTGATGTATGTGGGTTTCAACAGCTTCCATAGTATTGTTTTATATTTGAAGTAACACTTTACCACATACACCTGAGAGTGTAAATAACCCTCCATCCATTTCCCAAGTTTTATTTTTCACCCAGAGGAAAAAAATTTAATTCCTACATTTCCTACCCCTTGTTTATGCTGCAATTCTCACAGTTACTTAGCTTAAGTGTTCAAGCTATAATTTTGATTGATAATAAACTTTATTGCAGTGCCAGGACCACAAAACGTTTTGCCACTGGAATTGTATTTGGCTTTGGGGTGGGGGGATTATTCCAAGGATCAGAATTGAACTCAATATTCATACTAACAGAGCCAGCATTCTACCACTGAATCAATTGTTCTAGGCTCCATTTTAATTTCATCAATTTGAGTCTAAATTGTGAAAATGTTTTCTTCTTCTGAATCACAGTTTGGATGACCTACAGACCTGTCTCTAGCCACAGGTAATAAAGATAATTTGTGATCATAGTTTAGCAACAGCGAAGGGAGACTCATGATACCTTAAGTGGGCACTCTAATGGTTTCCAATCTAAATACAGCCCAAGAAGCTAACAGTAAGTTGAAGCCAGCCATATGATAAAAAGTAAAATTGAAGCAATAATTTCTGGGTTTTATTGAGTAACAAATATTAAAAGAACTTCTGAATGTTCTAAATGTCAAAGCAGGAAGAGATTCCCTCTCAGAGTGGCATATTAAGGTAAATTCTTTTATCCAAACATACTAAATTGTATTAGTCTCTTCTTTCTGTTTGTTTATTCTACTTTACTGACTGTAGCAAGTGAAAATCTACTTAATTTAGGAAAACATCAGACCGATCTGCTTTCCCAAATAATTACCTGGTTTCATCTACAAAATGTTGGGACTCTCCAATAAAAAGTAAATACAAAAATATGCTTTAAGTAAGACATGTGTGCCCTCTCATAGTTTCATATGTCAGATTCACAGAGAAAGACCATTATTCCTCCAAATGAGTTTTCTGATCATTTAGACAAATAGAACATTCTGTTCCTCTCATTACTTGTCATAATGAATGTTTTCAAATTGATGTATCACATAGTTAATATGTATAACCGTTGTTGTTTGCTTATAAATTTGCTGTCAAACTTTGAAATAAACAGGTGCCTAGCAACAGAATAGATATGTAGCTTGAAATATTTTTTTCAAAGTTCATTTCTAGTCTATGCTTCTAATTTCTGAAGAATAATAGAAGCATAATAAATGTCTGCTTTCCTGAATATAATTTCCTGAAGCTAATAGTAATTCAGAAAGCTAAAGATGTTAAGCCAGAACATGGAAATCTTTCAGTATTTGTCCAACAAATATTAGGTTTTCCCTCATGTTCAAATATTGACTTGAATAGATATTAGATTTTTCTATTGTTCTTGACATTGTGTTAGAGTAGTGAAGTGGTATGAGATGAGAATATTCATCACTTCAATAAAGGAATGTGTATTTTAAGATGAAATATATATGTGCATATGTATATATGTATATGTATATTGTATTTTGAGCTATTCCTGGCTATACTTAGAGTATACTTCTGTAGATGTGCTTAGGAAACTATATGTATTTCTAAAAATTAAACCTAGGTTGAACAAATGCAAAGCAGTCCTGCAGGTCTGTTTTCATACAAATTTTAAGAAGTGTTTATGATAATTAAATTTAAAATGGAGGAGTGTTTTATTCTTAAAAAGTGCTATAATGGCACAGCCAAAGTTTAAAGTATAACTAAGTACAACTTGGTTATAAAGTCCAACCTAGTATAACTCTGTAATTATTAACAAAATTTAATAAGAAACAGGGATACACAATTCTTTGTTGGTGAAAACAAATAGATCAGGGCCTGAGACAAGTTTCAGGAGTACATTTTTATAATGCTTGTCTCCAAGTGTGAGACCCTGAGTTTATGTTCAGATTTTCTCATTCTAAATAAAAACAAAACAAACAAAATGAAACTGCTACCAAGTTAAGAATGATCAGTAATCTGACTCAAGCACTTTTTTTTTGTTTCAAAGACATTTTTTAATTTCTCCAGGCTTAATTGAATAAAACTAAAGCTTACATATTTTTTCTATTACATATACATAGTACAAACACTAAAATAAAATGTAAATAATATCTGAATAGCCTATTAGTAGATGCAAATGATAATATTATAAACAAAATACATTTCAGTTCCCAAATTACTAATTTGATGGGAAAATTCATGCCTGTCATTTTAAGATGATACATAATATACATGCATATTTTAGACTCAAAATATAAAGAAAAATATATGTGACTCAAGCATTTTAACCTCTCATCATAGCATCTTGATCCTCAATAATTTTTTTACTCAACTCCTACATCCCTACCCTTTTACTTTTTACTCTGTATTAATTTTATTCATTGAAGTACAACAGGAACTTAGAAAATAGTGTTTTCATAGTAATGAAATTTATTCATATATATTCATTACACATATGAAATATATTAAGTATATCCAAGCATACTAGAAAACAAGTGTAAATGAATACTTAAGGCTCAAGGGGATGACAAGATAATGTCAGTTTTAAAAAGATATATTATCAAAACCAAGCAATGCATCTCAGAAAAGTACCAAATGAATCTTCGACTTTACCCATGTATTTTCTTTGAAAATTCAGAGAGGGAAAATTATTAAAATGTACCCCTAGGAAAAGAGTTGCTAACTAGAGGAAGTTAGTTTTAGGAACTACTGCTTCAGTACTAATTTAGTAGCCAAATCAGTCTCTTGATACACACACCTATTCTCCAACAACTAAAAATATTACACATACCCATGATCAGGTACGAAAAGTGGTTTCTTATTATGGACTCTCTTTTTCATAGGGAATATAGTCTTTTTTAAGTTGACCTCTACTTATTTCTCATAAAACAGATTTATATCATCTGACCCCTAGTTGCAAAGAAGGCTAAGCAAATGTATATCTTTGGATGTTCATCAACATTGTGAAATAATGGAGACTCATTAAGAAAAGTTAAAAATGCTCAGAGGGGGGCCCGGGAGATAGCATGGAGGTGGGGCGTTTACCTTTCATGCAAAAGGTCATCGGTTCGAATCCCGGTGCCCCATATGGTCCCCCGTGCCTGCCAGGAGCAATTTCTGAGCATGGAGCCAGGAGTGACCCCTGAGCACTGCCGGGTGTGACCCCAAAACCAAAAAAAAAATGCTCAGAGGAAGAGGAAGAGAATTAAGCTGCTCCCACATTATTTTCCATGAATGTTTGCAGGAAAACTCAATCACTTATTTAATTCACTTTGAATTAGCTTTTCTCTCCTGCAACCATCCTGATAATCAACATACTTCTCTCTCTCTCTCTCTCTCTCTCTCTCTCTCTCTCTCTCTCTCTCACTCATTCACTCTCTCTTTCATAGCTCTAGGGATCAAACCCAGATTATATATATATATCAGTTGCAAAGATTATATATGTATATATAATCTGGGTTTGATATATATCAAACTATACATATACATATATAATCTTTGCAACTGAGCTATATCTCTAGTCTTCAGTTGTTTAATTTTGAAATTTTGTATTTTATTTATTTTTAAGTAGTTGATGTTCAGTTTTTATTTGTTTTGGTTTGGGGGCTACACCAAGCTTTTTTACTCAGTGCTTACTACTGGTTCTTTACCTTGATTACTCTTGACTTTAATGGAGTGGAGGTGAGAAAATATGCAATTCCAGAAATGGTGCCCAGGATAGCCGCATACAAGGCATGCACCTTAATTGCTCTAATCTGCCTCTAACCCCCAGAAATTTCATATAAATTATGCATAGGTACTTAAAAGATAATTTTTAGAGCTTATTTAGTTTTTATATTTTTACATAGATTGACTCAAACATGCATGTGTTAAGTAAGGTGTATTTTCACTTACAAAAAAGATAACTGAGTGATTAATCTTTTAGCTAAAGCAGTATTACAATTTTTCTATTGTCTGTGTATTTTTTTTTAATTTTTATTTTGACCATGTTGAATCAGGGGCATTTCCACCACCAATATTGTCCTCCCTCCACCCCTGTTTCCAGTATTCATCCCATATCCCCCTCCTTTACCCCCCAGTTGCTAGTACAATTTTAACATAAATAAATGAGTTAGCATGAATAAGTTAGTATTTGTGGCTTTCATCTTAATCTTGTTTCAATTTTTCAGACAAAATTTTTTTAGGATTGAAGATTAATGTGCTCTTTAGCACCATCCATTCTATAAATCCATGTCATTATATTGCTCAGTTTTTAGAAATTTTAGAAGGTCATTGGACATAAATACACAAAGCTTCACTTCAGTGGAATGGCAGACTGGAATTCAGAATTCAGAACTTTTCTTCTTTTCACACACACGCACACACACACACACACACACACACACACACTAGGCTGCTTCTAGTAAAAATGTCATTCTTTAGTGAATTTTTCAGTGACTAACTTTTAAAGTTAATTAGATATTCTTTCCAATTTTTTTCTAAATTATGTTGCTTTTTCCCCATCAAAACTATGGCAGATGGCTTTTTTATTTTCAAATTTAATTATAGCTATACATATGAGAAGCAAACTTGTTACTGCCTTTTTCATGAATGTTCTCAACAATTTTTAGGCAATTTTATGAATATTAAAACTTCTTAGCCTTCTTGACAAATTCAGAAAATAGGTATCAGCAGGGCAGCTGGAAAAATTTAAAATAAATTGTATAAAAATGAGTCTATGTGCCCATCACATTTCTATTAAGATATTAACATTAAGAGTATGGTGGTGGGAATGTTGCTCTGGTGAAGGGGGTGTTCTTTACATGACTGAAACCTAATCAGAATCATATATGTAATAAAGATGTTTAAATAAAAAAAAAAGAGTATAGTTTCTAAGCTGCCTTAGCTCATCCTCTCACTTCTATTATCCTAATCAATTGAATCTATCAATTTGGGGGCTGATTATAAGTAAATTTTTTAATCTACAATGCATTTCTACAAATATTTTATCTATGTATTTCATCATTAGCATTTTGCCAATTTTTCCTTATAGCAATAAACTTGTGATTCTTGACTTTTACACTGATTTTACCTTTTTAACACTATTATTATTCTATGGTTTTTTTTTTCCTTTTTTGGTTTTTCGTGCCACACCCATTTGATGCTCAGGTATTACTCCTGGCTAAGCCCTCAGGAATTGCCCCTGGCTTGGGGGGATCTAACCGTGGTCCTTCCTTGGCTAGCACCTGCAAGGAAGACACCTTACCTCTAGCGCCACTTCACCGGCCCCTATAACATTATTATTCTATTCTTTTTTATTCTGTTCTGTTTTGTTCTTCTATCCTATTCTATTCTATCCTATGATATGCTATTCTGTTATATTGTTGGAAAAGTTATAGAATCAAACAGAATATTTTTCACTTGTAGGGTTTTTTTCTTTTATCATTTATCAACTATATGAATATAGTGAGTTACTTAAGTGCATCTTCTTTTTCTTATCCTAAGGGTTGTGAGGGTTAAATAAGAAGGAGCATGCCAAATTTCAAGCATCATTATTAAACTAAATATTATTTTCTATTATAATTACATAAAACATCAAATTTATATATCATAGGACTACAGAAAAGATTGTAATTATCTAAGAAGATGCTAACTTCATTTTAAATGAGATGACTATTTGGTATATGTAAAGATCATATAAAAAGATATACTTTTCTTTTTTCCCTTTTGCTTATGATACATTTTCTATGCATGCCATTTTTGTACTATACCAAGATCCATAGAAATAAGTTAAGAGTAGGGATATAAGGGATACACTAAGTACTATTATAAAAATATATAGTTTTATAGAGACATAGATGAAAATATAATTGACTCCAATTAAATTAAATGATAAACTTAAAATTAAGAATAATTAGTAGAATTTGAAAGTAGAATTGTGTTTCAAGATAATGATTCTGCTTATCTTTATTCTTCACTTAGTTCATTTACTTTTAGTTTTTCAACTTTATTGTTTCTAAAATATATAACACCAGAAATAATTACCAAAAATTAAAAATTAAGGACTAGTCATACTTAGTTAATTAATGGGCAACTAAATTTTATACATTACTACTAGAAGTATGATTTGTTACTACTTTGGAAATAGGTAGTCTCTAGTTGCAACATTTATTTGCATTACACACTTTTTTTTATAGTCATGATGACTTGGCAGTTGATAAAGTGGTACATTTTAAAAACACATAAAGAGAAAATGACCTTCCTCAAATATATTAACCATGAAAGAGCTTATCCCTTCATCAGTAACCCAGCATCTCTTCCTCATACTTAAAAAATTCTAAAGTTTAATTCTTGCTTGATATTTCAAATCTAAATGCAGTAGTTTGCAAGAAAGTGTGATTAATGCTGACTAAATAAATTGCAGGAAAATGTGCAAAAGTCAGAGTTTAATTATTAGCTCTTCATTTATATGACATTTTGGACCACACCAGATGCTTAAGTCTTATTCCTAACTCTGTGCTTAGGAATAACTCCTTGTGAGTTTCTGGTGTAAATAAGTAAATATGTAATGAGGATTATGGAATCCAGGTTGGATGCTTGCAAGGCAAATGCCTTATCATTGCACTATCTCTCCAAATCCAGAGTTGAATTTTTAATCTCTTGACGTATAGTCTAAATTAATGCAAGATTTGTGTACAATCATTGAATCAGAAAAATCTAAACCAGAGTACAAAATAATTAAAGTGTTTAAGTTTTTAACATTCCTTTCATATAATCTAAATTAATGCAAGATTTGTATACTAAATATTAAATCACAAAAAATCCAAACCATAGTACAAAATAAATTAAATGTTTAAGTTTTAATATCCCTTTACATACTTTTAATAAGTGCCTTGAAAATAAGTTTTCTCTGATCAATAGGGTAATGATGAAAGAATATTTGTACTATGAAGTCAAATATGATTAATCTTACAATGAATCAATTTTTACAAAATGTATTAAAAGTAGAACTAATAAAATTACTGTGGTATTATCATATTAGTACACAATAATTAAAGAGAAAATGAGCATATCAAATTTAAGAGATGAAAACATGATTTATAATATTCATAAAGATTAATAACTTACAAGTGAATAGCTCATTTCTTTAAACAGTTTTGGTTTATTAAAAAATAGAAATGTGAAGTGACTAGGACTCATTTCATATTGACCTAATTTAGAGAAAAGCAATTTGATTATTGAGAGAGAAAATGAGAAGCAAGAGAAATAATCTATCGTAATTAATCATTAATTAATTTTGACTGGTTATTCTTGCTAGCTACTTGTATGAAATTATTAATAATGAAAGTATTCAATAATTTCGACAAGTACTTAACATAACTTATTTTAATGATGCATGAAAGACAGCTTGTTAACTTTATAGAATGGGTAATTTTATTTTTATAATCATAAATATGATCAACACAATATATTAAGATATAGTCTCATTTTTTATCATTGAAAACTAGAAATCAAGTTGACATTTTACCTACTATCTCTACCCTTTTGATATTAATCTTATTCATGTTAAGTTTTTGAAATGTAGCTACAGAATAAAATAAACTAGCTGATGAGTAGTAATTTAATTTAATATGCAGAGTTTTTGAAAATACAGGATCATTTAAGAAGAGAGGATTTTAGGTTAGCAATATATTTGCACTTTCCATCTGCAAAAATTAATAAGAAGATTAAATGTTATGCTTTGTTATACTTGTAATGGTAATCATTTGCCAACAAAATACGATACTTTCTAAGAAACTAGAAAGGTGACAATTGGTCATTGAAATGGTGAGAAAACTCTATTTTATATTAAAAGGCTAGATTTTGTTTTTATTTTTGCAGAGAAAAAATGTTGTTACTACAAAGAAGAAACAAAGCATTTTTCTTTGTAGTCAAATAGACATATTTGTCCGATGGGTTTTATCCCTAGGATACTATGAAAGAACCACTGAGATTGATTTATTAATCGCATATAAACTCTAGCAATTACATATGAAAGACAGAAAAGTAAGTACACCACAGGCTCTTTTCAATGGGCATCTTTTCTTTCCCCAAATCTCTTTTCATTTAACTGTCTACACCTGCCATAGCACTCACAACTTTTCACTTTCATAGCTGGAAAGACGTATCCCAGCAAGAGCCTGTCATACACAGCTATAGTAGTCATGAGATAGAACTAACATATGGCCCTTAGAGAAATCAAGTATTACTACCTGGATGAAACTTTTGCCAATACTCAAAGAAATCATTTGGAAAACATTGGAAAAAATCTTGTGGTAGTTCATCATTAACAAGAAATGTATGTCCTTCCATAAATCCTGTCACACAAAGACCACATCAAAAAAAAATCCAACACTTTGTGAAGTATTCTTTTATCAAAAGTAAGAAATGTACCTCAAGAGGTCATATATAAATATTTGTGTAAGTTAGTATATGAAATAATAATAAATTATAATGTAATATGGCCTAACTACATATAGGTAGTAATTAACAAGTAAATTATTTTGTTTTATATAAAGTTTCCTAATAGTTTCATTTTTTTTTTTTTGGATTTTTGGGTCACACCTGGCAGTGCTCAGGGGTTACTCCTGGCTCCATGCTCAGAAATTGCTCCTGGCAGTCATGGGGGACCATATGGGGCACCGGGATTCGAACCGATGACCTTTTGCATGAAATGCAAACGCCTTACCTCCATGCTATCTCCCGGGCCCCTGTATAGTTTCAGTTTTTATTTTTATTAAGTTATATGATTAACTAAATAATTTTTTCTAAGTTATGTTATAAGTTCATAAAATCATGTAATCAATTCTTTTTTGCACCGAAGTCCTATAATTTATTTTTTAAATTGTCAGAAAAACTCTGAACTGACTAATCCATGAAGAATTAACGCCAATTTATATCTTTTGTTGTTGTTGCATAATACATTTTATTTTGTACCTTATAAAAACTTAGCATAGAACAAGCATTTCACCAAATGATATTTTCTAAACATTCAAATTTAAAATACTTATGGTAAAACTCTAGTTATTTATAAGTTTATTAGTCATTCCATTAAAATGAATTTTTTTGGTACAACTTAAATTGAAATTTTCTCTAAAATATGTTGGCATAGTAACTTATTTGAACAGTAATAGATGTTAACATTCCTAATAAATATTTTTATTAATAAATAATATATATATTTAAAAACCAGAAATTCAAAATTCACACTCAGGACTTTTAGAATTTTTTATTCCTTATTATTTATTTATTATTTATTTTATTTATTTTTATTATATTTATTTATCAATTATTATTAATTATTTTTATTCCTTATTATAGACATTTTCAAGACATAAAATAATTTTAAACATATATTGTGTTAAAAAGTAACTTATTACTTTTTTATTTTTACTTTCTTAATTCTACTTTCTTTAATCATTTTTATTTTATTAATTTATAAGTCAATAAAGATAAATTTAGATTCATGAAATAAGTAATGCTCAGTGGAAATTGATTTTGCTATAGATGATAAGATCAATATCATTTTCTCTGCAATTATAATTAGTTTGAATTATCATTAGCTTAATAAGATGTCATTAAACAAAAAAGCAAAGTAGACTTTAATTAAATAAAAACTATGGGAAAGAGTAACATTAGGTATTAACGTTAAAACCAAGTAATTAAAAGAAAATTAATTTAGCAGGAATAGTACCTGGCTTTTTCTATTTAATATGAGTTTCTTTATTTTATTTTAAAAATTAACTTATTCTTCCCTTTGTTATTGATGGTGGTAACAGTGCTTGCATATTTGGTTGCAA
>PVKC010051583.1:0-10395 GCA_004027635.1 Crocidura indochinensis | reverse complement strand
TCTGATGGGTATTGGGTGAATAGTTTCTCCCACTCAGTGGGTGGCTCTTGTATCCTGGGCGCTATTTCCTTTGAGGTGCAGAAGCTTCTCAGCTTAATATATTCCCATCTGTTAATATCTGCTTTCACCTGCTTGGAGAGTGCATTTTCCTCCTTGAATATGCCTGTAGTCTCAATGTCATGGAGTGTTTTGCCTACGTTTCGTTCTATGTATTTTATGGTTTCAGGTCTGATATCAAGGTCTTTCATCCATTTGGATTTTATCTTCGTACATGATGTTAGCTGGGGGTCTAAGTTCTATTTTTTGCAAGTGACTAGCCAGTTGTGCCAACACCACTGTTGAAGAGGCTTTCTTTGCTCCATTTAGGATTTCTTGCTTCTTTATCAAAAGTTAGGTGACTGTATGTCTGGGGGACATTTTCTGAGTATTCAAGCCTATTCCACTGGTCAGAGGGCCTGTCCATGAGGAACAAAATTTTTCCATGAATCCCTATAGAATCCTTGGGACAAAGAAGATGGGGGCATCACTTTCCCCAACTTTAAACTGTACTTTAAAGCAGGAGTCATTAAAGTACCATGTGTCTGGAATAAATATCGATCCTCATATAAATGGAATATACTTGAATACCCTGTCAAACCCTCAAGTATATAATTAATCTTTAAAAGGGTGGGAAATAAAAATGAAGCAGAGCAAGGAAAGCCTCTTCTATAAATTATGCTCAGAAAACTCGTCAAATAGATGAAGAAAAAGTTAACTCAGATATCTAACACCTTGCACGAAAGTCAAATCAAAATGCATTAAAGACCGTGATATTAGATCTAAAGTCATAAAGTACTTAGAGGAAAGCAAAGGAATATGGAGATGACATTGAAGCTAAAGACATCTCCAAGGATGAAATAACACTGAGGAACTAAATGAGACTATATTAAACTAAGAAGCTATTGATCATCAGAGGAAACAGTGACTAGCATACAAAGACTGCCTGTTATCTAAGAAAACTACTTATTCAATATGAATCTGATAATGTATTAGTAGCTAGAATATAAGGCACTAGTAGAGCTTAAAATATTTCTAACTCCATTAAAATGAGAAGAAACAAACATCTGAAGATGGGAACTAGGCACATGAAAGAAATCATCGGGAAGATTCAAATCAAAACTACAGAGAATGATAAACATGAAGAGCTAGAACAATCAGTGCTGATGTAGATGTGGGGAGAAAGGGACTCTCTTTCACTGCTGTTAAAAATGTTGACTGTTTCAACCTTTTCCAGAATCTGGAAACAATCCAAGAGCTTGAGAACAGATGAGTGGGTTAAAAAAGTAATATATTTACATAAGGGAATATTATCCAGATGTTAGAAAAATTAAAGTCATAAAATATGCTTATACATGGATGGGTATGCAGACTATTATACTAAGGAAAATGACTCAAAGGAGGATAGACAAAGAATGATAACACTCATTTTTATTTTAGTTTGATCATAATGGCTTACATATCTTTCACAGTAGTATTTAGGTACATATCAACATTGAGTCAGGGGAATGTTCATCACTAAATTTGTATCCCACCATCCCAGTTCCCCTTCTGCAACCCATATACCCCACCATCACCACCTGGACTGCTAGAGTAGGTAGTCACCTCTTTGTCCAGCTCACTATTAGTGATCATATATCTGTTTGGTCCTGGTACCCTCCCTGTTTCCCCCTCTATTTAAGATGCGGAGCTAGATAAATCAAGTTATGTGGCTTTGTTTGAAGGAAAGAAAAGCAATATATTGGGGTACAAAATAAGAGAAAAAACAGAGCACAAATATGCTGAAAATAGTTGGAGTCTTCCAGAGGATTTCAACCTCAGTTTGAGAGAGGATGGATAACACTCATTTTGCGTATATATAAAAGATAGTATGTTACTAATATCAAATACAATAAAGTGAATAGCAAGGACCAGCCCATGGTAAGAAGATTGCCAGAAATCACAGGGGAGTATAATTAGGGCTAAGAAGATGCATTATGACAATGACAGTTGAAAATGATCACTCTGGACATGACTGCAGTGCTAATAGGGGATAAAGTGTTGTGCATGATACATAAATCTTCATTAACAATAGTGCAAATCAAAGTGTCAAAAAAGGGGAAGAAAGGAAGAGAAAGAGTTAATAGTGCAAACCAAAGTGTCAATAAAGGGACAAAAAAAGAAGAGAGAGAGGTAAAATGTATGTCAAGATTTAGAAATGGCTACTAGATACATGAAAAATATGTTCTACCTCCCCTAACTGTGCTGCCCCACTAATTATGGCAAGCTTCCTTCCAAACATGGACTAGTCTACCTGACCTTCGTCTCGATTGTTTCTGAATATTATTACCATACTATTATGCTTTTCATATACCACACAAATAAGTGAGATTATTCTGTTTATCCCACTTAATCTGACTCATTCCACTCAACCAAATAATCTCCATATTCATACATGTATAATCAAATTTCATTACTTCATTTTTCCTAAAAACTGAATAATATACCATTCCGAAGATGTGCCACAGTTTCTTTAGCCACTCCTTTGTTCTTAGGCATGTGTTTTTTCCAGAGTCTAGCTATTTTAAAAAGTGCTCAATAAACACAGAGATGCGCAAAGCTTTTCTGCAATCCAAATATTTTTCTCTTTATTGATAAAGCGTTCTATTTTTTCAACTAAAATTATATTACAGAATATCTAACCCTATACAAATAGAGAAGAAATTAATAGAATTTCCTCAAAGAAGAAATACAGGTGGCCAAAAGGGACATGAAAAACTGCTCCACATTACTAATCAGGAAGATGCAAATCAAAATAACAATGAGGTATGATCTCACACCATAGAAACTGACACGCATTACAAAGAAATACCAATGCTGGCATGGATGTGAGGAGTAAGGAACTCTCCTTCACTGCTCATAAGAATGACATCTAGACCAGCCATTCTGGAAAACAATATGGAAATTGCTCAAAAACATTGAAATTGAGCTCCCACATGATCCAGCAATATCACTCCTAGTGATATACCCTAAGAACACAAAAATACAATACAGATATGCACTCTGCACTTCTGTATTCAAAACAGCACTATTTACACAATAGCCAGAACCTGAAAACAACCCAGGTACCCAACAGTCAATAAGTGGCTGAAGAAACTGTAGTATACCTACACAACGGAATACTATGCAGCCATTAGGAAAAATGAAATCATGAAATTTGCTTATAGATGGATGGAAATGGAGACTATTATGGTGAGTGAAATGAGTTAAAAGGAGAGGGATAGACAGAACAGTTTGATTCAACTATGTGATGTAAGAAAAATAAGGCAGTATATTAAAATTATCAAAAGACAATAGAGATGAGGGCTGGAAGCACCAGCCCATGATATGAAGCTTGTCACAAAACGATATAAGTGTATTTAGAAAATAACTATACTAAGAGCTACCATGACAATGATAGAGAAATATAATCCCTGTCTGAATACAGGCAAGGAATGGGGGAGGAGAGAAATGGGGGTCATTGGTAGAGGGAAAATTGCACTGGTGAAGGGTCATATAAATATTCCATTGAAACCCAATCCAAACATTACTGTAATCAAGGTGCTTACATAAATTATTCAAAAGTTAAACTAAAATTAAAAATAAAATCAAGGAAGAAATTGCCTAGCCCAGAGTAGCCCAAAGACATAGGAACCACATATCTTTATTTGAGATGCAAATCCTGGGTGCTTAGGAGATGGAGACTCTAAGGAACCATACACAGAATAATAGAAGACCTCAAGAAAAAAAAAAGAAAGTGAATCCAAAATTAACTTTTAAAACTGTAGTGTGGTCATCTCCGGGGAGACATCCTGACCAGTCAATATGGGGCTTATGGCTGATGGGAAAAATTATTTTACAGTTTAAAAATAATTGTAGGGGCCCGGGAGATAGCATGGAGGTAAGGCATTTGCCTTTCATGCAAAAGGTCACCGGTTCGAATCCCGGTGCCCCATGTGGTTCCCCATGCCTGCCAGGAGCAATTTCTGAGCATGGAGCCAGGAGTAAACCCCTGAGCACTGCCGGGTGTGACCCCCCCCCAAAAAAAAAAAAAACAAAAAAAGTAATTGTAAAGATCTTCAGGCCAAGACAATTTAGAGAAATTGTATATAACCTTCTACTAAGGACCATACTCTTTTTCCACACTGGAGAAACTGGTGTTCTTTTATATCACACATCTCTTCTTTTTATCCTTCAGATTATCCAAGTAAATTTCTATAAATAAAAGACATTTTATTTAAAACAAGAAATAAAATATCAGTTGCATGAAAAAAGGGTCCCACAAAGAAAGGGAACAAAAATACACACCCCAAACTTGGAATTGAAAGACTCCATAGAGGAATGAAGTTTGATATGCTATCATCCTTAAAGAATGAAGAGTGGTTGTCCACATAACTAGTCAATAAATAAGAAAACATGTTATACATGTGGAAAATGTATACCTTGGTGAAGCCTATTTGTTCCTTTCGGAATTTTTCCAGCGGTTTGATCAGCAAATCACTAGCATTCTGCACCTGGATAAATAAACACACATAAAGTTTTGATATTAGCAAGGTGCAAATTTAAGAACATGTATTAAAATTTTCCTTCATTATTGGGGCCAGAGCAGTGGCACAAGCAGTACGGTGTTTGCCTTGTGCCTTGTACGTGCTAACCTAGGATGAACCACAATTTGACCCCCCAGAGTCCCACATGGTCCCCTATGCCAGGAGTGATTTCTGAGTGCACAGGAGTAACCCCTGAGCATCACTAGGTGTGACCCAAAAAACAAACAAAAAATTTCTTCATGACATCATCCTAAAAAATCATTATAACCTAGTTCCTGGCTTGCTGATTCTGTTAATATCATATTCTATTTTTGTCTTTGAATAGTGTTAGTGGTAGAATTAGAGTTACAGTTACCCATTGCCCCAAAACCCAGAGAGACAGATACTGCCAATTTGGGATGCATGTTACATCGGGATCTTTATTTATTAATATATGTTTTAGCTCTATCCATCCTTTCTTGAGCTGGAGGGCTAACTCTAGCCAGCATGGAGTTTGGGGAGACCCCATGTGGAAAGCCTTCTCCCTAACTTGGGTGCTCTGGGAACCTTGATAGGCCCCCAGCTGTCCCCTCTTCTGCCCCCGGCCTCCAGGCCTGCTGGGGTGGCAGCCCAGGCGGCCAGACCAGGTGGGTGTCGGGGGGTCCCTCCTGCATGGGCTCCCAAGCTTTCCCTGCCCTTCCCCCAGCTCTAGGGTGGGAAGGGCATAGGGTGTAGGGCGGGCAGATGCTGGCTTCCAGCTCTCTATCCATCCTTTCTTGAGCTGGAGGGCTAGCTCTAGCCAGCATGGGGTTTGGGGAGACCCCATGTGGAAGGCCTACCTAACTTGGTTGCGCTGGGAGTCTTGATAGGCCTCCTGGCCTTCCCTGGGTTCCAGCCCTGGCGGTCATAAATGGTTGGTCCTAACTGAGATGTTCTGAGATTTGCTTGGGTGCACTGAATTTCTCACTGACAATTTCCCACCAAAAAACGGAGAGAACTGCCATTCTTGATAATGTAAAATGAGACAAGAGACATTTTACTCCTCATTCCTAATCATCAGAAAATCAAAACAAAACAATGAGATATCATATCATACCACAAAGACTAACATGCATCACAAGAAAAAAAAAAGAGCTACCAGTGCTGGAGTGGTTGCAGAGAGAAAGGGACTCTCATTCACTGTGGATGGGAATGCAGACTGGTCCAGCCTTTTTGGAAATCAATATAGAAACTCCTCATAAGCTAGAAATTGAGCTTCCATATAACCCAAAATTACCACTTCTAGGGATATATCTTAGGACGCAAAAACAATACAAATATGCACTCTGCACTCCTATGTTCAAAACATCACTATATAAAATAGCCAAAATCTAGAAACAACTGAGGCGCCCAACAACAGATGAAAGGCTAAAGAAACTGTGGTACATCTATACAATGCAGCCAAATGGAAAAATAAAGTCATAAAATTTGCCTATACATGGATGGATATGGAAACTATTATGCTGAGTGAAAAGAGCCAGAAACAAAGCATAGACAGAATAATCTCACTCATTTATGGGATATAAGAAAACAAAAGAGAGTAAGATAATAAAACCCAAAAACAATAGAGACAAATATTAGGAGGCTTAGCCCAGGACAGAATGCTTGTCACAAATTTGAAAATGTTTTCCAGCCTTTCTGTGCATGAATTCCTCTTTGACATCTTAAGGGAAATTTAGGGTCTTACATATTCTTACAATATATATACTATCTCCCATATTATTGTATCTCTTCTTCAAGGTGTGATCAAACACAATCAAACCAACATATTATAGATTTCAACCTATGGTGACCCTGACCCCTGAGAAGTCTGTGAACTGAATCCTCATTTCCCTGGTCTTCCATCTTTGGAAGACAGTTTTTTCTTATAAAAGTAGACATATTTACACAATATAACTTTATTCCTTGGAATTTACTCAGGAACTGAAAATCGGCATCCACATAAATATTCTCAAACAACTGTTTATAGCTATTTTTCATAAGTTGCAAACTTGGGAGCAACCAAAATATCCTTTAATTAACTCATAGATATACAAACCAAGATATGCATACAAAATAGCATATGCATAAATGGAAATGAGCTACCATGCCATTAAATATATGAATAAGTGATACATATATGATACTAAATCAAGTAAACCACTCTGAAAAGTCTACATGCTATATACTCCAGAAATATATGATATTCCAGTAGAGGAAATACAGTAAAAATAATTATTTATTATACATGTTTTTCAAGGATTAAGATATAGGGAAGCAAGGGAAGGTTAATTAGATTAAGCACTAGAGATATTTAGTGCTGTAAAAATATCTTGCATGATGAGACTTTAAAGATGAATACAAATATTTGTTAAAATATTTTTCAAATATTTTAATTTTGGCAAAGATTATTAAAAATTATACAATGTTTTACACAAAAGTGAAAGCTAATATAAACTGTGTTTTGGCTAGTATGATTGCCTCAACTACTTAACTGTAATAAATATAACAAACTTGAAAGATGTTAATAAAATGCTACGTGTTAGGTATAGAGAAAATGAAATATCCATATATGTCTTAATCTGTACTTTTCTTTTTTGGTTTTTGGGTGACACTCAGGGTTTACTTCTGTCTATGCGCTCAGAAATTTCTCCGGCTTGGGGGACCAAATGGAACTGTGGGGATCGAACAACGGACCGTCCTAGGTTAGTGATTGCAAGGCGAGTACCCTAACACCTGCTCCACTGTTACAGCCCTCCATTACTTTTTTTAAAATTTGGCATTCAATGTAAAAAAATTTCATACTGAATTAAATAAAATAATAATATCAAATATAAAGTCTATGTAATTATTTCTGTGAGCAAAATAACAGAAAAATTAGGAGCAGCTTGTTTTAAAATGCTGCAAATAACAATATATCTTTCAATGCCCTCTAATATTCTATCTCACTGAAATTAACAGGGATAGAATTTCCTTAATAATTTTTTTACTGCTGCTTTAGACATACGATAGCTTCTTACTAAATGTTTTTACAGTACCAAACAAACATCAGACAGAAACTAATACAGCAAGCAATCCAACCAGTAAGGATAGAAAATTACCAATATCAGTCAAAATCTCAACTTACCATCATCATCCTCTCATTTTCTACCTCATTAAGCAATTCGGCAAATTCTTTGAAGGATTCAGCTGAAAGAAAGGAAAATAATACACAATATTATTCCAAAACTTAACATGAAGTAGACAAATAATATGTGTAACAAGAAATACAGTCTAGTATATCAATCCTGCAATACCACAATATGCATAAATGGAAATGAGCTACCATGCCATGAAAATATATGAATAAGTGAAAATATATGAATAAGTGAAACATCAGAAGAATATGTTCAGTGCCTTTAAATAATTGTCCTTATCTCTCTTTTTTTTTTTTTTTTTTTTTGGTTTTTGGGTCACATCCAGCAGTGCTCAGGGATTACTCCTGGTTCCATGCTCAGAAATTGCTCCTGGCAGGCTCTGGGGACCATATGGGATGCCAGGATTTGAACCAATGGCCTTCTGCATGAAAGGCAAGTACCTTACCTACATGCTATCTCTTCGGCCTCCAATTGTCCTATCTTTTACCAATCCCCTATCCAAAGCATTTTCTCTTCAGTCTGTCGAGATATCATTAGCATACATTTTATAAGTTCAACAGCAGAATGACTACATATACACACATAAATTAACTGAAAGATGTATAATTCCCTGAAATAGTTAAAATCTTATTTATTATAAGAACATTAACATATTTACTTAGTAACATCCAAGTATATAATACAGCAGTACTAAGTATAGTTATGTTGGGAAAATATTTATTTTTTGTAGTTGGAAAACTGTGTATTATGACTATCTTCAATATTTTATCCACCATTCAGAACCAGCTCTTGATACCATTTTCTTTGAGCTTGTGTTAGAATCAGATAAGTAAGGTTATGTAGTATATGTTTTTCTCAGTCTGGCATTTTACATTTACCACAATGATCTCATGGTCCACACATTTTCTCAAACAGCAAGACTTCCTTCATCCTATGACTGAAGATAATTCTGTTGCATTGTGTATCATATTTTCTATATTTGTTATGTGTATCACATTTTCTATATTCATTATCTGTTGATGGACACTTGGATGTTAGATGTATGTTCCAGCTATCATATACTACATTTCCTTGAAAATAAAGGCATCAATATCTCAATACATGTCTATTCATTTCTTTCAGATATGTGTCTCAATGAGTGGCTGAATAATTATATGGGAGTTCTTTTTCTAATTTAATAAGGAACTTTCTTTTTTGTTTCTCGTTTTTTTTTATTTTGTTTTTGTTTCGGGGGGCACAAATGGTAATGTGAGCTGACTATCAGCTCAGAAATTGCTCCTGGCTTGGGGACAATATGGGACACCAGGGATCATACCCAGGTCTGCCCAAGGTCAGTCGTGTACATAGTAAATGCCCTATGGCTGTGCTATCGCTCTGGCCCCTTAATGAGGAAATTTCATAATACTATCCATATTTCCAATTAGTTGCACCAAATAATGCACCCACTGGGACTATATAAGTGCTCTTTTCTCCTAAGCTTCACCAGTATTCAACTCTTCTCTTTTGGATAAGAGCCATTCTATGGAATATCATAGATGTTGCTTTCATTTTCAATTATTGAATAAACCAGGCTAAATTTTCTATTTTTTACATTTTTTATTAAAGCAATGTCTTTATTGAAGCACCCTGGTTACAAACTTGATTGTAATTGGGTTTCGGCCATAAAATGCTCAGCCCCTTCACCAGTGCAACTTTCCTGCCAAAAATGTCTCCATTTCCCTCCTCCCCATACCCTGCCTGTCTTCAAGACAGGCACTTTATTTTTTTCTCATCATTTTCATGGCAGTTGTCAGTGTAATATTTTCATTAATTGTACTTACCACTCTTAATGATAATCTTCATTATCATGGGCTCCTCCTTCCAGTCATCACCTCTATTCTCTGAGTATTATTACTAATCTGTCTATTATTTTTTTTAGTTCCCACAGATGAGTGGGATTTCTTTTCCTACCTGGATGCCTTTGATATCTTTTTCTTGCCTAACTGCATTGGCAATAACTTCCAGTACCATGTTGAAAAGAGTGGCGAAATGGAGCATCCTTGCCTTCTGCATGATCTTAGGGAAGAGGCTTTCAGTTTTTCTCCATCATGCATAGTATTCATGTACTTGGCTTGTAGTAAATGGCTTGTAGTAAATGGCTTGTAGTAAATTCATGGCTTGTAGTAAATGGCCTTGACAATATTGAGAAAAGTTCTTTCCATCTTGTTGAGTTTTTAACATGAATGATTGTTGGAACTAGTCGAATGTATTCTCTGTATCTACTGATATGATCAAGTGGTTTTTATTTTTTCTTTTGTGAATGTGGTGTACTACATTGATTGACTTGTATATGTGGAACCATCCTTGCACATCTGGAATGAATCCAATTTGTCACAGTGTAAAACTTTCTTGATGAGGTGCAGAATGCAATTTGCTAGTATATTGTTGAGGAGCCTTGCATGTGTGTTCATCTGGGATATTGATCTGTAACTCTCTTTTTAGTGGCATCTCTCTCTGCTTTTGATATAATGCTGATGTTAGCTTCATAAAAACCATTTGGGTGTGTTTTTGTTTCTTGGAAGAGCCTGCAAAGGACTGGAAGTAGGTCCTAATGAAAGTGTTGAAATAATTTGTTAGTGAATCCATCTGTGCCTGGGCTTTTGTTTTGGGGAAGACAGTTG
>PVKC010051582.1:0-10400 GCA_004027635.1 Crocidura indochinensis | reverse complement strand
GGCTGCTTGCAAGGCAAACGCCGCTGTGCTATCTCTCCAGCCAAGAGGCTACCTCTTTATACTCCCTCTGCAGACCTAAAGCTATTCATACTTGATAGCTCCACTTTGATGATTTTCAAAATTTTTCTCCAATTGACTTAACATAAAACATTTAAATTAATGTTTTTTAAGTTGTATCTGGCAATGCTCCAGAGTGGCCCAGGTTGGTGCTCGGGGATCATATGTGGTGCCAGGATGATGAGGGTCAGCTGCATGCAAAGTAAATGCTGTTCAGCTCCTAAATAAATATTTCTTTGGGGAGTTTCAAGTGAAAAGTAGAATTCGTTGTCACAAACAGTTGACATTAGTTTTAGTAGAAGACATTCATAGTCATACAGGTGTCCACTCAGACATGCCCTCTTATAAATGTGAACCACAGAGAACCTCTTATTTTTATTGCTGCTAGGAATATATTATACTTGCTTTTGTAAGATTTCCCAGAGTATTTTTTAATGCTCAAATAAGTATGACTTTTTTATTATCAGTTTAAAATAGATCAGAAATGGTAGGTACCACTACTAATGGTAGATATGAAAACAGGAGTAAAATTTTCTCCTTCCGAGACTGGAGAGAGCATAGTGGTAGGGCATTTGCCTTGCACACAACTGGCTTGGGACGGACTCAGGTTCGATTCTCAGTATTGCATATGGTTCTTCAACCTGCTAGGGGCGGTTTCTGAGCACAGAGCCAGGACTAACCCTTGAGAGATACTGGATGTGGCCTCAAAAACAATAAACAAGCAAACAAATATTAGAAAACTAACTGTTCTTAATCATACATTTTAGAATCAATGTATTTTAGTGACAATATAATGAAGAAAATAGACATTGATTATGTTAGATAAGGAAGAAAGGGGAATTTCACATTCAATCACCACTTCAAATTCTTTAAAGCTTGACTTTAATATATATGAACTTAGCATTTTTCTATCCTTCCTATATGTTCTATAAATTAATGAGTTAATTGAAGCATAGTTATATAGGTGAAAAAATTGAAGTACTATTATTAAAACACTATTCACAATAGTCAGAATCTGGAAGCAATCTATGTACCTGATAACAGATGAATGAATAAAGAAACTGGTACATGTACCCAATTGGATATTATGAGAAAAAAATGTAGAAAATAAAATTTGTACATGGATTTATTTGAATATTAATATGCTGAATGAAAGGAGTCAGAGAAAGAGGGATATATATATAATTTATATATATATATAGAATGAGTGCACTCATTTATAGGATATAAAAATATAAAAAACAATATGATAATATTATCTAGAGACAATAGACATGAGGGTCAGGAGGACCAGTTCATGGTAGAAAGCTTCCTACAAATAGTTGGGGAGTGCAGTTAGGATAGAGAAGGGACCTGTATTACAATGACAGTTGCAAATAATCACTCTGGGCAAGATCTAGGTGCTGAAAGGAGATAAAAGTGATAGACATGATATTCCTTCAACAACAATTTTGAAAACCACAGTGTCTAAAAGAGAAAAATAAAAAGAAACAAGAAAGACAGAGAGAGTGAGTGCAAAGAAAAATGTCTGCCCCAGAGGCAGTGGGAGAGAAACTGAGGACATTGATGGAAATAAAAGTGCAATGGCGAAGGGTTTTGCACATTGTATGATTGAAACCTAAGCATCAACAACTTTGCAATTGTTAAATAAAACAATTGCATTATGAACAACCTTGTAACTACAGTGTTTAAATAAAGTATTTAATTCAAGCAACAACAAGTGGACTTACAATTTATTATATATGCCTGGTGGCAATTAACAGAAATTCTGCGTTTGACTACATAAATCATGTCTTAACACTGACTTCAAGAAATGGGGCTTATTTCCTCACTAAGAAATCAGAAGTTACTTTAAGGCTCACATAATTATTCTATAATATCTTTATTGATCCAGCTCCTATAAACTTTTCACCCAACTAGTTTAAATAGTCAAAATTAGCTGCCTTGCCTCCAGGGTCACATTCCCTTCCAGTCAAATTCAAGTGGATGAGTAAAGTGAAATATCATTACACATGAGGATGTCCTTTAAATTGTTTAAGCATACTTTAATGATAGTAAATTAAAAAAAAACTTAAATAATACTTAAGATTATTACTTGAATTTATAAGCTTAGTATAACGTTAATGTTTGTAACTGCATTGCATTAGAAATAAAATTTCACTTATCCGTGACTGGGTATGGGGCTAAGCAGTAAGCCTCATGCCTTGTATACATGAAGCCTAGCTTCATTTCATGACACTGCAAAAGCCAAACAAATTTCAAATTGTTCTATCTTAAAAGCTTATAGACCTCACCAAAGTACCACTACCTACCACTCTAGCACATTCCATTAAGCTTGTTTCTCCTCCACTAACTCATCCCATTCCTACCTCTTATTGTGGGCACCATTTCTCAGTTGTCTGAGTTTGTGGACTTATTATTTAACTTGGTGTCTGTTCCTGAGATCATTTGATATTAGTTAAATATGTTTATTTTATGTATATAAATTCACTAAATGGCAAAGGTGGAGTGAGAGAGGACCTAGAAATCTCAATGAAGGGAGACTAATAATCTGGTAAAGTATATGGTATAGCAATTTTGTATTTTTGAAGCATTACATGAATGTTATTATAAGTCATGTTGTATATTTTTAAAACTTTAAAGAAGGGGCCCGGGAGATAGCATGGAGGAAAGGTGTTTGCCTTTCATGCAAAAGGTCATCGGTTCGAATCCCGGTGCCCCATATGGTCCCCCGTGCCTGCCAGGAGCAATTTCTGAGCATGGAGCCAGGAGTAACCCCTGAGCACTGCCGGGTGTGACCCAAAAAACAAACAAAAAAAAACTTTAAAGAAATTAAAATTAAGCGAAAATAGGAATACAAATATTTATTGACCACTGCTGTAATATATTTATTATATTGCCAACTTACTAGCTGCCAGGGAAGTTGGACAGAAGAGTACTGTGCATATATATATATATATATATATATATATATATATATACACACACACATAGACATATATATACACATTGGTGTATATAGTTATAAGGAGAACATATTGTTGCTAAAAATAATACTAGAATTCTAAGAGAAAGGGAAGGAAGCTAGATGTTTAGGTCTTGCTTTATATAGGATCTGTAATATTATTCCAATGAAGAACAATAAAGAAGTTACACCATCTTTCAAACAAGATGCAGACATTAAGGTTTGCACTAGAAAAGTTACATTTGGTGGGGAATTACTATAGAAATATTGTCACCAATATATGTCAAAGAAATAAGGAAAACCATAAGGAATTTTCACAAGCTTAGAATTGTTTGTACTTTGCAATTTTCTCCAGTTTATGAGTGTTTTTACACTTCCATCTTGCTGGGAATCTCTCGGTTGCTTTAAGACTCCTTGGGGCTTTGATGTTGCTCTCTCTGTTCTAAAACCTTTTCAGTTAGTGTTCAAGCTATCCAAATTCTTCTTTTTTGCCAGCTTCAGTTCAAATGTCATCTGCTCAGAAAAGCCTCCTGAAAGTATCTTATATAAGATATAGTTTAACCCCAACACATTGTTAGTTTATTATTTAGTTTTGACACCAAATGATCACATTTATTTATTTATTTATATTGTCTGCATATTTTCCTGATACTGTTTCTTGGAAAAATGAACTTTAGTTTCTTTGTCTTGTTAACTGACCCTTACCTGAAAGCACTCTCAGTGTCTGAGAAACACAAGATTCTGAAGACATACTTGTTTAATTTCTGAATTAATCTACTTTGATGAAGAGGAGATCTTATGTCAGAGAATAAGAGATAGGGCTGAAATGCATCTTTCTTCTAGGTTTTAAACACTATCCGCATTTGTGTAGAAGTATGTGTAATAATTTTCTGGATTTTAACCCAAGAGAGATGGCTCTACTGTGCACAACAAAGGAAAAAATGAGTGCTAATAATTAACAGACTAAGTCAAGCCATTGTGACTTTTGGCATAAGCATGATCTGGTTATTAATGATGTTTACATGGAATGGTGGGAAGAGAAAGCACAGAATGCACTGTGTCTCTTTGAACTTTCCAGTACTTATTGCATAGACATCCGGCATGTCTGGGGAAAAAAATGCACAGCTGAGCAGAAGCACCAGTTCTTAAGACATATGGGTGACATGAAGTATAGTTCTGAGAAAAACCTAATTCAACCCAGAAAGCTCTGGAATGAGCCCTTTAAAATATTTAATTCCATGGTTATGAAGCATCTGCTTGAATTGAATAATAACTAAAGTGTTTTCCCCTTGCATAAAAAGGGAATGACCTTTAATATTCTTACCCACGTTGTCTTGCCAAGCTATGAATTCTGACGCAGCACATTACATTTTGGCTAAAAGTGTTATAAGGAATAAAAGAAACCAGCGAATCTTCTAAAATAACTTAAAATGTTGGTAAAACGTTGAGACAAAAATTATTTGTCTCAAATAATTGTGCTCCAATATTGTGCTTTTGTCATTGGTAAAAAAAATTATTTTCCTCAAAATTTACATCAAAGTACTGTGAAAGGCATCATATTTGGGGGATCATTTTAATTATATTGAATGACATTTGCTGTATTTAGTGAATTGAGTGAAATGTTTTATATTTTTTATTTTTTTAAGTTTTACTTTTGGGAAAAAAATCCAGCAATGTTCAGTAGTAAATTATGGCTCTACATTTAGGAATTATTAGTATGATACATGGGGTGTTGTATGGAATATCAGGGATCTAACCCAGGTTAGCATTGTACAAGGCAAGCGCAAGGACCACCCTCAGGTCCATTGAGTGGAATGTTTTAGAAGACAAAACAATCTACTATATTCTGTATGGAGTCTTCCCTCTGCCTTGTGTTGACAGTAATCGCAAGGTAATCCTTTGAAAATAAAAGCTATATAAAATATTGTGACAAGACAAAGAGATAACATGTGTCAGAGGAAATGAAACCAAAGCACTTATTTCCAGTTTAAATAAAAAATGCCTCTTTTATCCAGTTGTAGCATAGTGACTCAATTGATGAAGAATATAATCTATAGTCTCTGTGTATTAATTAGAAAATTTGTAAATAGTGTAAGGGTCACATATATGCTAGTTGTGGCTGGAATGATTTTACATCAGTAGGGCATTTGCTTTGCATGCAGACAGCCTGGGACAGACCTGGATTTGATTCCCAGCATCCCATATGGTCCCCCGAGCCTGCCAGGAGTGATTTCTGAGTGCAGAGCCAGAAATAACCCCCGAGCACAGCCAGGTATGACCCCCAAAAGTAGATATATGTTGGATGAACATACACAAAACATTTTATGTAAACAATCACTTGCCCCCATGATTGACCTTATAGT
Source organism: Crocidura indochinensis (assembly GCA_004027635.1). NCBI lineage: Eukaryota > Metazoa > Chordata > Mammalia > Eulipotyphla > Soricidae > Crocidura > Crocidura indochinensis. The sequence goes on along the minus strand of PVKC010051582.1, from coordinate 5,015 downwards.
GTTAAAGTTACTTTTTTAAAACTAAATTGCTCAATTTAGCTAAGAAAAGGAGTTCTTCTGTTTCTGTTAAAGGATGACAAGAAAAGTGGACTGTATAACTTTATCACAAAAGCATGCTTTCTCCTGGACTTTAAAAGTGTAAAAAAATATTTCAAATTCTTCCATGAATTTACTTATAAAGTGTGAACTAATTCCTGTATTAAATTAAGAAAGAAAGAAAGAAGAAAGAAAGAAAGAAAGAAAGAAAGAGAGAGAGAGAGAGAGAAAGAAAGAAAGAAAGAAAGAATGAATGAATGAGAGGAAGGAAGAAAGAAAGGGAGGAAGGAAGAAAGGAAAGAAGGAAGGAAAGAGAATGAAAGAAAGAATAAAAAAGAAAGAAAATGGAGGAAGGAAAGAAGGAAGGCAGGGAGAAATAAGGAAGAAAAATAAATTGAGAGGGTTATTTGGTATATAAAAATCTTTCATCCATGCTAAATCATCATCAGAATTATGTTTTTATTAAGCAAAAACATTTAAAGTGCAAAATATTATATGGTCTGCTACAATTAAAAAAGAAGATCACACTTGACTCATATTTCCTAGGCATAATCACGATATAATTGCATGAAAGAAAAAAAAAAGAAGAAAGAAATCTAGAAACCAGAAAAAAAAATCAGACTAGTATTGAAAAACATATAAGTTTATAAGTTGTACAGAATCATCTTTCCCTACTCTGCTAAGGAATAGTAATCTGGTAAGAATAATAATGTTCTATGACAAGATGATATTCCAGTTTGAATATGGGAAACTACCTGCGTTTTTGAAAGCATTTGAACTGGGTTTAAAACAAAGTAGTATAATGAGGAAGTTGAAATTATCACTAGGAAAAAGAGCTATATTATGGAGGGTTATAGTAAGCAGGAGTGAAATTGGGGATATTGGAAGTGGGAAGTGTACACTGGTGGAGGGATAGGTGTTGGAATATTGTATAACTGAAACTCATTCATCAATAATTTTTTAACTCTGATAATTTTTTAAGTCATGGTGTTTTTAAAAAAAGGGAATGCTATGGCCTGTTATTTTGGGCCAGACATGCTAAGGAAATAAATTCAAACTTAATTTGCTTGATAATAGAATGCCACCGATAACTTAAAAGTAAAGTGAATCTATGACATGCTTTAGAGAAATATTTTGAAATATGAGGAATGAATCAAAGAAAAGACAAAAGATGATTTTAGCTCACTGCATTAAAATAATAATAGTCATTGTTATCTTTAAAATATAACAGCAATTTTGAGTCAGAATTTTTACATATATTAATTTTAGTTCTATCAGTCAACTTATATGATAGATATTTCCTTTTTTACTGGCTAAAAATTTGAATCTCAATCTTTAAGTGTAACCTTGAAGGCTAACACCAGGGTGGTGAACCTCGGCACCACATAGTACTAGCAGTTACATTAGGCATGGTATAAAATCATGGGCTCAGTTAGCTCCTAGACTGACAGGTGAAGCACCCCCAAAAAGAATCTTAAACTCATTATTTATATAATATCTTAGTAGTATATACTTTGATTTACAGAAAATATAGTTCAGTAGTGTGTAAAATATTGATAAATAAATAGGTGTGTGATTAGTTTTTACTCAGTTGTGCTCAAGGTTTACTTCTGGTTTTGTGTTCAGGTATCATTCTTGGTACTCTGTGAACTGTATGTTATGTCTGGGATTAAACCAAAGTCGGTCACTTTTTTTTTTTTTGGTTTTTGCGTCATACCCAGCAGTGCTCAGGGGTTACTCCTGGCTCCATGCTCAGAAATTGCTCCTGGCAGGGGCACGGGGGACCATGTGGGGCACCGGGATTCGAACCGATGACCTTTTGCATGAAAGGCAAACGCCTTACCTCCATGCTATCTCCCGGGCCCCTAGGTCGGTCACTTTTAAGCCAAGTGCCTTAACCCTATACTATTTATCTGGTCTTGTGTGAAATATTTAGAGCAACTTCATAAAATTTACAAGTCAGAAGAATTCTTTTGGAGTAAGATAATATTTAGCTATAATTTTGCAAGATGAACACTTTGACAAATTCACTTGCAGATATTATGAATTTGAAAAGAAAAAGTTTGAGAAAAATATAAAAATCCTTTATTACAAGGAATCAAGTATAGAGTTCATCAAAGAAATAATAAAGACACCCTGGAAAGAGGGAGCAAGGGTTTCCAAGTTTATCATAAATCATTCAATGCTTTTGGCAAAGCCTGGCACAAATTATGAAAATGAATATTGTAATGTAATTTAAGTTTTCACAAAGGACTTAATTCTCATTCTGATGTGAATCTTTGCAAGAAGGGAGTGTGAAACTAAGTCATAAGGGACAGACTCTATTAATGACAATAAAGTTTTGCTTTTAGCAAAAAGGTGTGCTGGTGTCTGGAACACAAATCAGAACCTTTTTAGAAACACTGAAGTTTTTTCTTTTTATGCTACATAGGGGTAATCCGAGAAGAAGATGTGAAGACTATTTCTCTTCCATAAAAAAAAAAAGATACATGAGTACATCGCGCTTTATGTAGTACTGAGCTAAGAAATCACTCTGAAATCTCTTGCAAGTATTTCAAAATGGTGGAGGCGTGTGCATCAGTGATGGCTCAGTAGATCTAAACCTGTCTGAAAATCAGAGCAATTGGAAAATGTTTGTGCTCACTCACCTTCTGACAAAGGAAACAATAACTAACACAGTAGGAAGCTAGAGCTATCTCTGACACATTATGTTTCCAGCCCCAAAATGTCACCTGAAATCTGCTGAATGGAGATGAATGAAAGCCAGCAGTGGTATTGATACATGCAAAAAGAGAGGAGAGAGAGAGAAAAATAAAAGCTAACAAAAAAACTGAGGTTCTTTAAAGTCTAACAAGCTGTTAATTTAGACCTTTGCAAAGTCGAGAGTGTATGTTCTCTGGTAAGGTCATGGATTTTATAATTGACTGGGCAGAGAAACTTGAAGTCTCTACTTGAGGTCTCTAATTTGAGTCATAACTGCAACATGTGAATTCTTTGCAAGAAGCTCTTAGAGAGAATGAAATGCTATACAGTAAGGCTTAGAATTATTTTCTCTTTCTGTCAATTAATAGCACAAAGACTAACAATTGTCTCTGAAAAATAAAGACTCAAACCATTTAGAATTCAACTTTACTTGGTTCAGTGCAATGTGTACAAATTTTGTAATCAAATCCAAGCAATATTTAAAAACTGAGATATAGGCAACTGATAAATGAAGATGAGTCATAAGCCTTATAGAAATTTCTCCACAGTGATTAACTCTCCCACTCTTTTTGGACTCGGACTTTTTATTTTGTTTGATTTGGGGACACATCCAGCAGTAATCAGGAGTTACTCTTGGCTCTGAGGTCAATGGTCACTTATGGTAGTGCTTGGGGGACTGAGTGTGGTGCTAGGGATCTGACCTGGGTCAGCCACCTACAAGGCAAGTAACCTACCAATTGTACTCTTACACCATCATCTGTAAATTTTAAAAGCACAAATGAATAAAGTATTTAGAAATAAATTATAAATAAATTAATTAAACTGAAATTATATGCAGAAGAAAAAAGATTTTTAATTAATAGGTATTTTTTCAAAACATTTGGGGCCCGGGAGATAGCATGGAGGTAGGGCGTTTGCCTTTCATGCAAAAGGTCATCGGTTCGAATCCCAGTGTCCCATATGGTCCCCCGTGCCTGCCAGGAGCAATTTCTGAGCATGGAGCCAGGAGTAACCCCTGAGCGCTGCCGGGTGTGACCCAAAAACCAAAAAACAAAACAAAACATTTAAAGAAGTTTAGAGTTGTTTCAGCTTGTTTACAATGCAAGCATTACATTGATATTATAATGTGCAATATAATGTATATGCAATGTACAGAGCATAATGATACACTGGAAATATGTATTACTAATATTACTAAGCACAATGTAATATTACACTTTAAAATTACATTGTAAATATTGTAAAAGTATTTAAGTAAATGTAATACTAAATAAGATTCAAAGATCAACATACCACATTAACTTTAGTACTGAATGTAACTTATACCACTAAATAATTTAGTTAAATATATGCATTATTTTATTTGTTTTAATCTATTTTAATTTACTTTATTAAAAGAGCATGTATCACATAATTATAATTCGTTTCCAGATAAGTAAGAGGAAAATTTAAAAAATAGAAAGAGAAAAATAATAAGAAAGTGGATTGGAGAAGAAAAAGAAGTATCTAACAAACACATTTGTGAAAATTTTCTATCTCCAATGAGGTCATTAAGTCATTGTCAGAAGGGTAGTAAGCTCTTGTTGATAGCTGACCACTCTGTCACTTCAATTTTTTTCTAAATATTAAGTGACTTTAGCTACACAAAGGTATCTAAAATAGTGTTACCCTATGAAAATGACAGAATTAAGCAAATAAAGTTGTTTAATACAAATGCAGTTCAAGAATTCAAACCACTATTTCTGATACTATGTCTTCTGTGGGTGTGGGTGTGGTTGCCAGGTCCCCAGGAGGAGAAAAAAAGGTGAGGGGAAGGTGCACACACTCATTCCTCAAAATTCCTGTAGATATTAACCCAAATATCTGCATACCTAGATTTTGGTCAGATTGGACTCTCCACAGAGTCTTAGAGAAGTGGTGAAGCAGGGTCATAAGCAAAGCTGTGCTTATGGATGTAGCAGAAGTGGCTTTGGCTTGGCAGGGGCTTGGCCAGCCTACTCCTCCCAACAGTGCCAGCTTTGAGCTAAGTGGCCAGTGTATCATGATTTTTCATAGCTCCATTTATATTTATTTCAAGGACAGAGTGACTATCTGCAACTGAAACAATACAGCCACAGTGACTGTGTTTTAAGCATGGTTCAATTTATTTATTTTTAAATAAAAACTTTAATTGAATCACCATGAAATACACAATTACAATGTTGTTGATTATTGAATTTCAGTCACACAATATATAGCACCTTTCACCATTGCACAATTCCTATCACTAGTGTTCT
>PVKC010051581.1:0-10496 GCA_004027635.1 Crocidura indochinensis | reverse complement strand
GAAGGAAGGAAGGAAGGAAGGAAGGAAGGAAGGAAGGAAGGAAGGAAGGAAGGAAGGAAGGAAGGAAGGAGGAGGGAGGGAGGGAGAGAGGGAGGGAAGGGAAGGGATGAGAAAAGAGGGAAGAGGAGAGGAGGAGAGGTGAGAGGTACATCGGAGAGGAGAGGTCAAAGACTCCTCTTCTTAACTTTCCAGACCACCTCTTTATGAATCATTCTTATCCAGGAAGTCTTCCTCTGGCAGGGGCAGGAAGAAACCCCATTCTATTTTCAAGGAAACTCATTTGCTTCCCCTTAAACCATGTCCTAAATCATGTCTGTCACAGAGGCTTATCTGCCTGTATCTAAAGAGAAAAACTTCCCAACAGTTTCTCTGTAGCGTGAAACATGGCACATAAGGGTATGACCAGGGCAACTGAGCACTGAAAAGAGGAAGCCTGGGTCCTCCTACCCGCTATTCCCAGCCAGTTCCAGACTGCACTGCTGGGAGCTGGGATGCTGTGAGTATCTCCTTGCCAAGGCTCACCTTACTGACATGAAGTTATGCTTTAAATCCTACCAGACTTTCCCCTTAGTAATCCTTTTAAGCTCTATCTTTGTAAAAATGATTTCTGCTGTCGTTGGTTTAAGTAAGACCATTTATATCTAGTCATGTCATCCAGAGAGGAGGATAAACTCAGCTGCACATTTGCTTAACTAATATTCTCCCTGGCTTTGAGTGTATTGTGCTTGCTTGACTATGTATTAAGCAAACAGACCTGCTCTACTTCAATAGCTGACTCTTACATAAAAAGAGAAAAAAAGCAGTTATGTTTTCTTAGTTTTTTTTTACTCTGATTCAAACCCATTTAAGCATACATATGATTTAAAAATAATGCATTTTAAGACATTTTAGTTACAAAAAAATTCTAGGAATTGTGGAGTAAAATAATATAAATGCTACCGTCTGAATTTTTTTGTCCATTTTGATAGCTGTGAAAGAAGGGGGGAAATTTCCAGGTTAACTGAAAATAAAATAGAACTAAATTTTAAATATTTTTGTAGCTGCTAGTATTTGGAGAATAAACCTGGACAAGTTTTTTATGACTTGCATTAATATTTAAGGCTAGAAACAAACCTAAAGTATCTATTCCATTAGCAAACTTATGATGTAAAAACAAAGATCATTTGGGGCAGGGGCACATAGCTCTGCTCAGAGGGTTCACTCCTACCAAGGCCCAGGAAGCCAAAAGGCCACTCATAAGGCAAGAATCTTAACACTTACTTATACTATCAGGGCCAGAGCAATAGCACAGTGGTAGGGCATTTGTCTTACACACAGAAGTCCAGGAATGGACCCAGGTTTGATCCCAGGCATCACATATGATCCCCCGAGTCTGCCAGGAGCAATTTCTGAGTGAAGAGCCAGGAGCAACCCCTGAGTGCCGCTGGTGTGGGCCACCACCCCCCAAAAACAAACAAACAAACAACAATAACCGAAAACCCCTTATACTATCTTTCTGAAACCCCAAATAAGATAAGCATTCAAGAATATTATCTTCCTTTAAGATATATTCTGGTTCTGTGATTTGGAAAGGAGTCAGAAAATTCCACAGGGAATCCCCTAAATGAAAACATCCCCCCATTTTCCCCCTTATCACTATATCTTAACATTTGCCAAATTCCTTCTTTAGTTGCATTCTGGTCTTATTACTCTCCCTACACTATCTCATTCCGTATTCCGGCTCTTTTTCACACGTAAAGTTGCCTATGTGTGGAGAGATAACATCCCTGATTTTGAAGTGACTTCTTGTAATATTTATTCCAACCTCACCTTATTATAATGAATAAGCAAAGATTCAAGGACTTCTTAATATCCTATGACATGCTCTTTTCCTTTCTTTCTTTTACCTAGCCACTCTTCCTTCCTCCTTTCCCTCCCTTCCTTTTAGCTCTCCTCTCTCGGGTTCCCCCATTTTCCTTCTCTCTCTCTCCTTCCGTCTCAGCCTCTCCTTCTCTCTCCTACACCCCCTCTCTCTACAATCTGTCTCTGACTTCAGTAACAATCAAATGAGACTGTCCTCACAGTCCCATCCTTTCTAAAACAAAAGACCCCAAGACTCATCTTCCCATACTCTTCTCTGACTTCCGCACATCTACAGGATAAATTTAATTTTCTGAATCTGAAATCCAAGTTCATACTTAAGTCAGGACAAGTCACCCTTCTTAATGTTTTTCAACCTGCTTCATTTTGGCATCCTTCCCACCACTTACCAATTCCAACATCCCGATACCTAAACTCTTCTCCCCAACTAATCAAACCCTGCTACATTTTTATGTTCCTTTCAATAAAAATGTATTTTCAACATTTTGAGTGTCTGCTGCACTTCAATGCTTTGGCCTAAAAACATGGTCAGTTTAACACTTGGTCACATACTCTCTTTCTCTAAAGTTTCCATTTTCATCAGGAAGAGAGGGTAGAGGGGCTAGAGTAATAGCACAGGGGGTAGGGCATTTGCCTTACACTCAGCCAACCTGGGTCTGATCCCCAGAATCCTACAAGGTCACCTGAGCCCTGCCAGGAAAGATGTCTGGGCACAGAGCCAGGAGTAATCCCTGAGCACTGCTCAGGATGTCCAAAAATAAAAGCAAAACAAAAAAAGTGTTGATGAGGTCTACTTCATAAATGTCTGTTCTGTTGATCACCAGATATGCATATACTGAGAAATGTAGTAAAGTAAATGCTTAATCTAATATATTTTGTTTAATCCAAATTCCCTTTCAAAATTTAGAAATTTCTGTGTTCAATTTATAGAAGCTCCAGTCCAAGAAAGAAAGTCTAGAAAGAAAGTTAACATCTGTAACATTGAAGCTAGAAAGGAGTCAAACCCATCAACCAAGAAACCAGAAACAAAAATGAACGCACAGAGCTACATACAATTAAAGAGTTTCTGTACCTCAAAGGAAGCAGTAACCTAAATATAAAGATACCCACTATCATTCATTTGATAAAGAGTTAATATCCAAAATATATTTAGCACTGATAAAACTGTACAAAAATAAATCTAATGCTATCAAAAAAGGGGGAGAGACAAATAGAAACTTCCACAAAGAAAACATAAAAATGGCAAAAAGACTTATTAAAAGATGCAAATGAAAACAACAATGAGATATCATCTCACACCATAGAGAATACGGTGCATCAAAAAGAACAAGAACTGGGGCCAGAGTAATAGCCCAGTGGTAGGCCTTTGGCCATGCATGCAGACTACTTGGATGGACATGATTCAACCCCGGCATCCCATATGGTCCCCTGAGCCTATCAAGAGAGACTTCTGAATGCAGAGCCAGGAGTAACCTTGAGCACTGCTGGATGTGGCCCATAGTTAAAAAAAAAGAGTAAGAACTTGGGCAAGAGCAACAGCCAGCGGGTAGGCCATTTGCCTTGCACGCTGCTGACCCTGGTTCAATCCCCAGCATCCATATGGTCCTCTGAGCATACCAGAAGTAATTTCAGAGCACAGAGCCAGGAATAATCCCTGACTCCTAAGTATCACCAGTGTGCTGTCCAAATCTCCCAAACAAACAAACCAAAAACAACAACAACCAATGTAGATGTGGATGTGGGGAGAAAGCGACTCTCATTCACTGTTAGTAGAAATGTTAACTGGTCCAGTCTTTATGGACCAGAAAATGATATGGACATTCCTCAAAACACTAGGAAATTAGCTTCCATTTGACCCAGCAATTCCACTGCTTGCCATTTACCCACCCGCACCCCCAAAAAAGAGAAAAAAAACATCTGCACCCCTATGTTTGTTGCAGCACTATCCATAATAGCCAAAATCTGGAAGTGACTCAAGCAGGATCTAAGATTTGATGTCTGGATACAGAAACTGTGGTTCGCACACTCAATGGATTCTATTTGGCCATAAGAAAGATCAAATCATACAATTTGCTGCTACATAGATGTATCTGGAGTGTATCATAATGAGTGAAGTTAGCCAGAGAGAACAACACAGAAAGACATCTCTCATAGGCAGGCTATAATAAGAAACATTTTAGTGAAACAGCCAATGCCCAAAGACAACAGAAACAAAGAGCATGAGAACTGGACCTAAGTAGAAAGCATGCCTCTTTGGGAAACGGGGGACAGGACAGGAAAGGGGAGATGACAACAATGTAAGAAATAAGTGTCTGTCCACGAGAAAGAAATGGACTGAAGAGAAGTCAAGTGCTAGACAACAGCACTGTGAACTCCCACAGTGCCAAAAGTTCAGTAACAGTCCCCCTCATGTTGTAATCGGTCTTCTCCCTAATCAGGATGTCTTCTTTGCATATATTTATCCCACCTGGGTGGGAAGAACCTCTGGATTGGCCTCCTGCCCCTTACCTGTTCTCCATCCATGGGGGTGGTCCTACTCTTCCCAAAAAAAAAAAAACCAGGGATTAGGAGGAGTTTTCATTGCTTGTTTCACAAGTTGCTTGTCTGTCAGCTCGTTTTACTTACAGCTAGGTTGGGGTGGAAATTCCTGAACTTGTTTCATCTCCCTAACTTAGTGTGAATTATTTCCTGTGTCAGTGTTGCTTTCCCCAATCTCCCCCATTCCTGGGATTGGGGTGTGAGGATTTCTCTTCATTCTGACAGAGGCAAGCAGACAGGTGGAAGGGAATCGGGAATCAAGGGCACTGGTAGAGAGACTCAGACATTGGTGAAGGGCCTGGTGCTAAAACACTGTATTCCTGAAACCCAAGCAGGACCAACTTTGCAATTCATGGTGAATTAATTTTAAAAAATTAAAAAATAAAAATAGAGGAAGAGAAGTATTCTTCCAACTCTTGACTCAAACCAACCACCAACCACTATTATCTCCTCCCACCTCCCACAACACAATCATAGTCATTCCTGGTCATATGGAAGCCCACAAATTATATCCATCAACAGAAAGAACCAAATATAAACATTCCCTCATGCTTCGATATTTTTGAATTAAATTCTGCCTGGCACAACCACCCCAGTGAAATGAAAATGTGAGAATAACACTTAGGTAGCAATACATCACCTTTCATTTCCAGTTTTCGAATAGTTTCCTCCATTTCACTCTGTTTCTTTCTGTATAAAATTTTCGATTCTTCTATTTCATTATTCTTTCTTTCTAAAATCTGTAAATAAATTAGAAATGCTTAAGTTTAGTAAACTATACTGCTTTACCTAAAGCAGACTTACTTTTTAAATGAGCATTTTCGAGAATATCTTGTCCTAACAACGGCTTCCAAAATATACGTGAAAATATCTCTTAGCACTAAGAAGAGATTAAATATCATAGAATAACCGATTACTGAAATGAATGCTATCCATTCATAATTTTTATACATTCATTTTTAAGAATCTCTGAGCTGAAGATTTGGTGTCTCTGTGATACGTCAGATATGCAGCTGCCCTGAAGAGGTTAAGAGGAGCAATCAGAAAGCTGACATACTGGGACTGGAGTGATAGCACAGCAGTAGGATATTTGCCATGCATGCAGCCTACATGGGACAGACCTGGGTTCCATCTCCAGCATCCCATATGGTCCCCTGAGCTTACCAGGAGCTCAGAGGTCCCTCTGAGTGCAGAGACAGAAATAACACCTGAGCACCACTGTTGGTATGACCCAAAAACAAAATAAAAACAAAAACAAACAAAAAAGTTGACATGCTGAGTATCCAATTGCAATCCTCACTGCACTGGAGTGGAACATTTTCTGGTGGGCATGCCCCAGAATCCTCCCCACCCAACATGGATCCAATCACTTTCTACACAGTAATGAGAATTTCCAGCTCTGTGGAAGGATGAGATGTTAAACCTTTCTCCTATGACTGGAACTGCTACTATAAATCAGGAGAGCAAGCTCAAGTGTCAAAAACTGGACCACAGTGATAGTACAAGGGTGCTAAAGTGCTCACCCTGTCTCAGGACAGACCTTGCTTAGATCTGGGATGTGTGTCCCAAACAAAGATAATAAAATAATGATATAACAATAATAAAGCTTCAAAATAAAATTCTGGCTGGAGAGAGAATGGAGTGAGTAGGCTCTTGCTTTGCAATGCAGACTATGTGGGTTTGATTACTGGCATACCATATGGTCCCTAGAGCCCCACCAGAGTAATTCCTGAGTTCAGAGCCAGGAGTATGCCAGGAATATCATTGGGTGTGTCCCCCCACCACAAAATAATTTAAAAATTAAACTATAAAAATTATATTACTTAATACATTTCAACATTTCATAAAGTTGAATTTTCATAAAACATGATGACTATATATTTCTAACGACATATAACTCAAAAGAACTAGAAAAATAATCAAAATATAGAAAGGGTAGCAAGTAGGGCTGGAGAGATTGCACAATAGGGCATTTGCCTTGCATGCAGTCAATCCAGGACAGATGGTGGTTTGAATCCCAGCATCCCATGATCCCTTGTGCCCGCCAGGAGTAATTTCTGAGCACAGAGCCAGGAATAACCTGAGTACTGCTGGGTGTGACTCAAAAACTCAAATAAGAAAAATAGGGTAGCAGGTAAGAAAGACATGCTTACCACCTAGATGATATAAACCCATTTCTTCTCTATTCCTCTCTCCTTCCTCCCTCTCCCTCTTTACATTTTAGGCCACAATCAACAGTGCTCAGGGCTTACTCCTGACTCTGCACTCAAGGATCAGTCCAGGTGGTGCTCTGAGAGAACATATGGAGAGCCTGGAATTGAATCCAGGAAGGTCATATGAAAGCCAAGTGCCCTGCTTACTGTACAACTGCCTTGATTCAAATACCCACTTTGCTTATGATTGGAGTATTCACCCTTTACAACTAGAGTTAAACAGCCATTTTTATTCATTCTAACCAACCTTTTCTTAGGGCTCTTATTACCCAAATTTAATTTACCTTTCATAGAAAGGTCAATCCCCATCTCAAGAAAACACTGGTCAATAAGAAATTAGACTAAGGGGCCGGAGTGATAGCACAGCATTAGGGTGTTTGTCTTGCATTCGATGACCTAGGATGGAACTCGGTTCGATCACCCAGCGACCTTCCAAGCCAGGAGCAATTTCTGAGCGCGTAGCCAGGAGTAACCCCTGAGTGTCACTGGGTGTGGCCCAAAAACCAAAAACAAGGAAAAGAAAAGAAACGGGGCCAGAGCAGTGGTACAAGTGGTGGGGTATCTGCTTTGCACTCACTGACCTAGGACAGACTACAGTTCAATCCCCCAGCATCCAAAACGGTCCCCCAAGCCAGGAGTGATATCTGAGCATATAGCCAGGAATACCCCCTGAGCATCACTGGGTGACACCCAAAAACAAAAACAAAGAAAAGAAACTAGACTGAGCCTAACATCCATTTTAAAGTAAAAAGGGGAAAGAATGTAAACATATATTTAAGACACTTGAAATTCTAGTCCTTTCTGACTCCTGACACTCAGAAAATCCCTGCAAGCAACAGACTGATCGAAAGAGCTTCCAAAGCAGGTATAAGGTCAAGGTTTTTATTTCTATTTTACCTGGCATTTCCCAGTAGTGCACTGCTTTTCGTTTTCATAAAGAATTTCTTTTTAAAGAACTCCTGGAAAGAATTTTCTTACAAACAATGTTTTCTTAGAATGGCTCTTTGCAAAAGACATCAAGAAGCCCATTTGAAACTCTACTGCCACCATTTCAATATATATTTTAATGAATCTTATACATAAATGTATTTCTAAACTACACAAAAATTATGTTCCAGTGAACATATTATGTTATATATTATATATTATATTATGAATCTCTAACATATGGATGACAGAGAAAACTTCTCATCTAACTGATTTAAAGGCAAGCAAGACCCAGGTGAAAGCAGAAAGGATTATTTAATTTTAAAAGCTAAATAGGTATATATATGACATTGCTGGGAGCCCCAAAACACAATGCAGAAAAGCCCTCTGCAGTTCTATGTTCATTACATCATTATTAATAATAGTCAGAATTTGGCTATTGTTAATAGCCAATAATAACAGATGAGTGTATTAAGAAATTGTAGATATCTACACAATGAAATATGACACAGCTGTTGGAGAAAAATGAAGTCATGAAATTTACTTATGGATGGCTACGGAGAGTATATGAGTCAGAGAGAGAGGGAAAGACATCAAATGCTCTGACTCATTTGTGGGATATTTTAAAAAATAGTATGGTAATAATATCCAGATACAATAAAGACAAGGGCTGGGAGGATATGTCCATGGTAGAAGAAAGCTGCCATAAAGAGCAGATGAGTGCAGTTAGGGCAGAGAAGGGACCACTATGACAATAAGAGTTGGAAATGATCACTTTGGACAAGAACGGGGAGCATAAAGGAGATAAAGTGATAGGCATGATACTTCTTAGTAATAATATAGCAAACCAATGTCTAAAGGAAAAATAAGAGAAGGGGGAAGGAGGAGAGCGGGAGGGAAACTGGGGACACTGGTGGCAGGAAAATGTGCACTGATGAATGTACAATCATGAACAACTTTGTAACTGTGAAAAAAAAATCTCAACTGTATTATGAACCTGTTACTACTGTGTTTAAATATAGTAATTTTTTTAAAGGCTGAATGGGAAAGATGAACAGCCAAAGAGAGGGGTCCATGCTTCCTTCTCATTTTGAAGTTAGTTCCAGGGTTTCCTCCTGGTTGCTTTGAAAGAAGGAACGCCAAACAGGCACCTAACCAGACAGCTCTTCGAGAGCTTGTCTCTGGCACAGGGCCTAGCCTCCTGCCTCCCGCTCCAGCTCCTGGGTTTGTGCGGAGAATATTAGGCCTAGCTTCGCAGTGGTGCAAACAAACCCAGTTTCTGTTTTTTGGCTCAACTTTTATGGATTGGAAATAGACATCTATGATCTATTAAAAAAATCATTTCTAAAATAGAGTATCAAGTTCCTCATGCAAGAATCACAAATTGGGGAGCCGGGAGGTGGCGCAGGAGGTAAGGTGCCTGCTGCCTTGCCTGCGCTAGCCTAAGGACGGACCACGGTTCGATCCCCCGGTTCCCATATGGTCACCCGTGCCTGCCAGGAGCGACTTCTGAGCGCATAGCCAGGAGTAGCCCCTGAGCGTCACTGGGTGTGGCCCAAAAAAAAAAAAAAAAAAGAATCACAAATTGATGGGGTTTTTCGGTCATTGTTCTGCCCATTACGAGCAAAACTTAATTTTATTTCCCAATACAAACTGGAATGCTGTAGGCATAAATTGCAATCAACTGCTATTTAAAAGAAATCTGAACTTTCGGTGCTCACAATACCATGTGTGCAGTCTGTCCCCAAAAAGAAGGAAGTCCAAGGGCCGCTGGTAAATTTTAATTGCCAGAAAACTGAAAGAATATTGGGCTAAAAGCTTGCACTGAGAGCTGATGTCTATCTTCAATTTCTGTGAACAGTGGTAAGAGGATGCCGATAAAGAGCTCAACAAAGACCAGTCTTCAGATGAAAGATAAAAACCAAAAGGTAATGTGAACTCTAAAACTTTACATGAACATGTGTTGAGCAAATGACATTTACGGAACAACTTTTTGCTAAGATATTAATTTGTTAGCCAATTCCATTTGTAACACACGTTCCTAAGTACCTAAATAAATGACTGGAGGGGTGAATGAGCATAAGACCCAGACTGAAGATGTCAAGTATCATTAGCAGCTGGAGGGGAGATAATGTCAACCTACCTTCTGAATATCAGAATCATGTTTCTGCTGCAACTTAAGCTTCTCTTCATGAAATTTGGCTTCCATCATTTTGGTTTTCATGTCCAGCTTGAAGAGAAAAAAATTAAAGGTGTCATCAGTTGTCTCTTTGGCAAAAATATACAGTTAAAATAACTCCCCGGGATGTGAGAGAGAGTACGGAGGTTAGAGTGCTTGCCTTGCACCCAGTCAAACCAGGTTCAATCCCTGGCACCCCACAGAGTCCCTGTGCCCCACCAGAAGAGATCCCTGAACACAGAAGCAGGACCATTGGATGTAGCCCCCACCCCCAAAAAAATCACAAACAAAAACTCCAAATAGAAAAGAAAGTATCATTTTCCATTTTTACCTTTCACAGGTCTAGCATACACCAAAATGGAAAAATGCAGAGACATTCCCCTATGTTGCCTTTATGCCTTCCATAATACTATTACTAGGTCAGTACATTTTCCATCCAGTTACAAGCCCAGTTCCTGAGATCGTCCTAACTACAAAGTCACTTCAATAGCCCAACCCAGTTCTCATCTGCCGTGCCAAGTTAATTGACAAAGTCACAAACACCTGATCTGAAATTTCTCAGTCTGATAGAGGTTAATAGTCCAGATTCATTGTGTCAATGATCTAAAGTTCTAAACTAAGACAGTGACTTAGCTACCAGAAGGAACAAATCCAACTCTAGAGGAACATCAATCAGAAAAAAAGTCAATGGACCCAATAGACAGGAGACAGGAGAGCAAATTTTGCAAACCAGGCAGGAACCAGACACACAACAGCACTTGAATTGTGAAGCAAGAAAA
>PVKC010051580.1:0-10398 GCA_004027635.1 Crocidura indochinensis | reverse complement strand
TTTTTCTAACTTTTTATAAAAAAAATATAGCATTTTTGTAACTGATTCCTGGATTTGTTTCTTTTTTTTTAAGTACTCAGTCTCTTGCTGAGGCTGAGGATTTATATCAGACTATGGAGAGAATGTGTGACAAGTCACTACCTTTGCAAACTGGATCAGAATAACTCTTGGCGATGCCTTTGAAGCGATACTGAAAGTAATGGCATATAATTCTTACATTAGCTCTGTAGCTGAGACTGTGTGCAACATTTGTGACGCAGATCTCTACCTTCTTGCCTGTACTTATCTACCTCAGATGAATGTATTTAATATTCCATTGATCATTTGAATAAAATTTTAGAAACTAGCATCACAGGCTCACACATGCTCATGCATATATAGACAATCACCTTGAATTTTACTCAAATATTTTTACACAAAACTGCTCTTGTTCTTTAGCATAACCCAACATTATACTTTTTTGTTGTCTGCCAGAGAGTAACTAAAGCATTCAGTTTGTGGAACAAATACTGTACAAGATGGTTTCAGACAAGGAAGCTTGGAGAAGAAAAAGATTTCTTTATGCCAAGTGAACTGGCAGACTGTCTCTACATTATTTTGGAGACGCCTTCAAAAGAGAATTTCACATCTCTGTTTTTTTCTTCTATTACAGGCCAGCTGTCTTTTTTATAGTCTGGTGCAGCCAGAGAAAATAGATACACCCAATGCTTTGAAGTGATTCCACAGAGGTGGCTACAGATCTAAAGAACTTCCCCGCCTCAGAGGCTCAGAAGCCTAATCCATTGCTGCCAGAGATGAAGCCTGCTTTTGTAGGCATCGGGACAAGGGTTAAGTTTATCTGCTCCCTAGGAATCTCACTGGGATGCCTCACTTTCAGATAAAGTGCCTTATTAATGCCAAGAACTGTACTGTGGTGCACCTCTATAGAAGGCACATTGACCTTAGCGAAGAACACAATTTTATTTTGAGTTACTGCATTGTGAAAGATGCACAAACTGCTGCCGGAGGAAAAAAATGTTGCAATGAGGACCCACGTAAGAGAAAGCACATATAATAGGACAGCTTGATTGGGTTTGGGATAATAGAATTTCTCTTCCTCTCTCTGCACAGCCCTTACTTAGCAATATATGTAACCTATTACCCATAATTCATAATGACTGCTCATAATGGTAATAATATATATATATATTTAGAGACACACCTACTATCTATATCTGTCTATCT
This sequence comes from Crocidura indochinensis, assembly GCA_004027635.1. NCBI lineage: Eukaryota > Metazoa > Chordata > Mammalia > Eulipotyphla > Soricidae > Crocidura > Crocidura indochinensis. Next base: position 9,174 of record PVKC010051580.1, on the reverse strand, counting down.
ACCTATCTATTATGATTGGCACCACACCTAACTAAAAATATATTACATATTTCCTGACTCACTCCAGACACTGCTCAGATATCACTCCTATATATGCTCAAGGGACCATATGCAGTACTAGGGATCAAACCTGGATCCGCTGCAAGCAGATTTTTCCTATTGTATGAAATGGCCACAGGTATCATATGATTTATGGGCCAGAGGAATAGCTCAGCATACTCAAGCACTCTGTTTGCATGCAGGAGGTCCAGGTCAATTCCTCTAAACACCACCACAAGGGATCCCAAACACTGAGTTGCAGGTATCTCCAATCAACTCATTTTTATTGGTAAATAAGTTTATTAGGAATTAAGAAATCAGGGGTCTGAATGATAGCACAGTGGTAGGGCATTTGCCTTGCACGCAGAAGACCCAGGACAGACCTGGGTTCAGTCCCCTGCATCCCATATGGTCCCCCAAGCCTACCAGGTGCAATTTCTGAGCGCAGAGCCAGGAGTAACTCCTGAGTGCCAACAGGCATGGCCCCAGAACCAAAAAATAAATAAAGTTTAAAAAAAAAGAAATTAGTTAGAACCTACTGTTTGGCTCAAGTACATACCTTGATGTGTGGTCCTGGGTTCTGTGCTAAGCATAATCTAGGTGTGGCCTGTGACCCATGAGAAACCACTAAGAGGCACTGGGCAACTGTCCAGTATGGGTTTTCTGTTCCCTCATCACCTACTCTCCCCAGTGAAAAATCAGGAAATAAAAATTTTTACAGAGACCTACATTTTTTTTTCTTGTGTTCATTGATGAACCATATGCCATAAAATTATTTTTTAATATAGGAGAAGATGGAATACCCTGGTTTTGTTTTTGTCCTCTTGTAGACAATATGTTTGCTTTAGTGAATTTATTTTCTCCCAGGAGTAGTTTTTATCCAGTATTTCATAAAAATAAAATATGCTAACCATCAGCAACAAGAAGGTCGAGCCTTTCCCCTTTCCTGTACCACTATATACTTTATAAAAGTGTACTTTTCCTGCTTAACATATACATGAGTGCTGAATACATTCCCATAATAAAGAGCTGGATCAAGACATTTTGAAACATATTAGGGAATAGGAGTATCTAAATTCAAATAGTACTGACTACATTTTCTTTCTGTTCCCTCAACCATTTCTACTTGAGGTTTAGACACCTATCAAAATGACATAAAAATAGTCTGATTTTTAAGACATCCATGGAAAATAAAAAATTCTATCAGAAGTAAAATTGAATATGCATTTTTTCATCTTCCTCTCAGTTTGCCTTGATGGCTGCAGTTACAGATCTATTTGGCGGTAAAGCAAATAATACTGCTATAACTCAAAAGCAAATCTGCGGTTGATGAAGTTATTAGATTTTTTGCATATATGTATTAGTTGATATCTATTACATTGCAGGAAATAAAGTTTAGGTGATGAAAGTAACTGTAGTACCAGTTTCAGCGCCTCGGCTAATATTATAAAATGGTCCAGTGCATATCTAGAAGCCAATGTTAATAAACAAGTGTAGAACTTGCAATCAAAATGTTCTTTCTTTTTCCAGATGAGATAATAGAAAGGAAATAATTAACATAAAGTATTTATATTGCACCAAATTGCAAAATGCTAGGATTTCACTACTGTAAATTCAATAGCCACTTACTAAAAAGTACTTAATAAAAATTGTAAAATTGCATACCACTAACTTAGGGAAAATAATTCACCCAAAGACCAACAGACTGCTGAATTTTATCCATTCACACATGGAAACCTAGAGCTTCATTTATCATTTTGGACAAGAATATATGACTAAGATTTATTTTAAGACCAAAGCAAAGAAAGATTCTTCTTTATTGGTTGAAGAAGAAGATTCAAGATAAGGCATGCTAGGATAATATCTGTTAACAATGATCCCAAGTGCTGAAAAAAGGTTGTCTTCAGTGCCTATTTGCAAATAGGTTTGGACAGTTGCTGCATAAAGAAGGAGGTCCCAAGTTGTGTTCCTTACTTCTCTGAAACTCAGTTCTACTGGAGGGAAAAAGTGATACTTGAGTGCTCCTTCATTTATCCATCTTGAGTAAGGTCTTTATGTATGTTCAAGACAGAATATTTGGCACCTTTGTGTGTTTCGTTTTGGTGTTCATTTTGGGTGCTGTTTTCTTTTTTCTCTCTCTCTTTTTTGGAAGTCTCACAAAGGCTTCACTGAGCAGTGCTTTCAAGAGCCATGTAATATCATAGGTTGAATCTGGGGCCCCACAAAGACCATTCAGAAGCTCCAAGTCCTTCAACTATTTCTCTGGGTCCTCTAGTTTTATTTGAGGAGAGGTAAAGAAAGTTAGAAAGGTAGATTTAGGAGCCTGAGACATAGTTCAATAAGAAAAATACATGCTTTGTCTTTGAGAGGCTGTGCTTTATTTATTTTTTTTTTTGGCGGGGGGGAGGGGGAGGTTTTGGGCCACACCCAGTGACGCTCAGAGGTTACTCCTGGCTATGAGCTCAGAAGTCGCTCCTGGCTTGAGGGACCATATGGGAAACCAGGGTCTGTCCTAGGCTAGCGCAGGCAAGGCAGGCACCTTACCTCCAGCACCACCGCCCAGCCTGAGAGGCTGTGCTTTGATCCCTGGCACTGTGTGATCCCAGTTCTACTGGGAGTGAGCCCAAACATAGCTTCTGGGTTAGCACCTGAACACTGCTGGGTATGTCTAAAACACAAGCAAAAAGTAGATTTGACTGTTTTAATTTATCTAGTAAGCAGTTATTTCACATCTGTGGATATTTTATCTGTGGATAAAATGACCTTTAAAATTTTTCTTCCAGATAGCTGATTGTTTCTGAATATAATGTAAATTATACTTCAGATTTTCATTTTTATACTGTAAACCAGCTGTGTTGAAGATGCTGTCTTAGGCATTGTGGGCGTTTTGATCCACAAAATATACATCTTTTAATTTCCCATGACCCGCATAATTTAAAAGGAATAATGACATTGAGCAGCATTTCTCTAGAATGCCTTCATATCCTGATAGTAGGAGAGGTTTGAAAACCGTAATCACCACCAGTAGACTTTATAATATCCTTGTTATTTATTTATACACACCATGATTTTATGTAATTTTACTTATTCATGTATCCTTAACTCTTTGAAGAATTTAATTTTCAGCAGAGATAATGGAACAAGCTCATGTTTAAGAAAAAAAGTCACAAGTGAGCACATTACTTATTCTGCGCAACTCTCCTTGGCACCACATTCTGGTATTGAGATGGAAATGCTCTCAAAATTGTGCTTGCCAGCATTGTGTATTTACAACAGGCAACAAAAATAGAACTTTTGCATTTTTATGTATCTTATCTCCACATTGTTTTTATTTATATGGAAAAATTTGCCTTCTCAGATTCTCCTTTTAGGTTCTCATTGAGAGATTTAGTTTAGTTAAGTAAGCAAGTAAGCAAGTATTAGTACTCAGAATAGCAGAAGGACTTATTGCAAGCTGGTTTGAAATATTTAACTAAAAAACTGTCAAAACCTTACCCAGAATAAATCAGTAAAGCATGTCAGTATCCTGGGAATGAGCTCAGTCATTGTCCTATATCTCTTGTGACCAGGTTACCTGGAATTAATTCATTTTAATTCAGGATTATAAAATAAGCTTGAGAGCAGACAAAGGAGAATTCTGTATCTTTCGAGTTCTAAGGAGGAACGAGGACACAACCATTCATAGGATCAAAATATTCTTCATGCTAAAGAGATGGCTAATCTCATCTTCAAATGGAGACTTAAAATTTTAGGGTCAGAGATATAGAGCAAGAGTTAAATTGCTTATTTTCCTTGTAATCAATCTTGCTTCTATTCTTGGAACTGCAAGATCCGTCTTCAGGCTCTTTTGGGAGTAACGCTTGAGCATTGGCAAATCCTTCATCTCCATTTTGTTTTTTCTTGTTGATTTCTAGGTAAGAGTAAGGCATAAAGTGATTTTTTTATAGAAGTTTATATGATGATTTAAAAAATGTTCTGAATGAATAATAGGAATTCATTTTTTAAATGTATTTTCATTTAAAATAGCTTTACTTTATATCCCTATATATGTGCCAGGGGCATGCTTTTGCTTCAAAAGTATGTTTTTCTGTTCTGGGAATAAATACCTAAAAGTGGAATTGCTTGGTCATATGGTAGCTCAATTCTGAGTTTACTGAGAATCCTCTGTACTTCACAAGGGTTGAACCAACATTCCCACCAGCAGTGGATGAGAGTTTCTTTTTTGACATATCCCAGCCATCATAGATTGCTCCCAGTAATTTCGATATGTGCCATCCTCAATGTATAAGCTAATATCTCATTATCCTCTTGATTTAAATTTCACTGATGATAAGAAATGTGCTAACTCCCGGGCCCCAAGAAATGATGAGCATTTTCTTATGTGCCTTTGGTCATCTTTTGATCTTCCTCAGAAAGGTGTCGGTCTAAAATTTTCACTTTTTGATGAGAATTTTATATTTGGGGAGTCATATATCCTAGGTTTCAACCTTTTATCTGGTAGATTGAGTGCAAATATTTTCTCCCATTCACTTTACTGTCTTTAAGCCCTTGTTTTGTTTTGGGTTGGTTTTGTTTTGGATTTGGGGGTGTTTTTTGCCACAGAGAAACCTTTTTGATGGTTTGTTTTGGGGGCATACTGGGAAGTGCTCAGGGATTACTTCTGGCTCTATGCTCAGAAATTACTCCTGATAGGCTTGGGAATCATATGGGTTGCCAAGGATGAAGCTTGGATCAGTTGAGTGCCAGGCAATGTCAGACTCTCTATGCTACCACTCCTTCCACTTCCCCCATACAGAAACTTTTTAGTTTGATATAGTCCTATTTGTTTATATTTGATTCTGTAGCCTTTGCCATATTGTTGAAGACTCCTTTGATGTCTATGCCTCAGAGTATTCATTCTGCCTATTTTCCTCAATGTACTTTATAAATTCAGGCCTAATCTCAAGATCTCTGGTCTACTTTGAGTTGACTTCTGTGTAAGGTGTGAGATATGGTCCAAGCTTTAACATGGTTATCCATTTGTCCAAACAACATTTGATGGAGGCTATCTATATTCCATTTCATATTCTCAGCTCCGTTGTTGAAATCATCACAGCACTCAGGACAATAGCTTAGAGTTGGAATCACCCTAGATGTCCAACAACAGATGAATAAATGTATCCTGAAGATGTGGTACATTCCTTATGTAGTAGAATACTACATAAGGAATGAAGCAACTATGCAATTAGCTGTAACATGGAATGGGAATGGGAAGATGTCATGTTAAAAGAAGTAAACCAGAAGAAGAAGGATAATATTACTTCTGTATGGTAGTTAGAATAATTGCATGAAGGGAATGAATTGCTTAAATGGAGTTGTCTACAACACTCTTGGCACCAGAGTGAGAAGAAAGAAACTGAGTGGAGGAGGAGAAAGGCAGATGTGAAATAACAAAGGGCGGGTTTAGGGGACTTAGATACATTGCTGGCATTAAGGAAGGACAGAACTAATTATCCAAGCCACAGAGTCAATGTCAATGAAATTATGAGTGAGAACCAGACTTTAACAACCAAACTTAAAAAGATGCACGTCTGTTACGTTGCAAACATAAAAAAAAAAAAAAAAATGTAAATGCAGTTCCAGTCTCAGCATGCTAGGCTTGGAGGGAGAATCTTAGAAGAGAATTTCCTGGTCTGTGGTCAGTGGAGCTGTTGGAAACTAAAAGCAAGCCTTACTGAAAGCATGCTCGCACAGAGTTAGTGCAATATTTATATTTCTATCTCTATAAGAAGGATCACATATTGCCTGTGTGCATGGTCCAGTCTCTTGCTCCTAGTTCTGCTCTCAGCCAGTGCATCAGGGATTCTCTGCCATTCTCAGGTATTCTTCAGATTATCTCTTCAGAGAAGCCCAGAAGCAGTTGGAAGACTCCAAATGGTCAGGAGTCTCAGTGAAGATCCTTATCATTGTTTCCTTCATTATTCTCTTATATGCAAAGAGCCTGTATACATCTGCTCACTTTTCGCTTATAAATCTCTCTTTACTCCTTCTCTTTGTTCTTTGTTGTTGTTGTTGTTGCTTTCAGGGTGGGGGGGGTACACTTAGTTGTGTGCTTAGGGGTCACTCCTGGCAGAGGTTGTGGAATTGTATGGTGTACATAGTAAAAAACCTGGTTGAACATATGCACAGCAAGTGCTCTGCAAACTGTCTCTGCAAACTAATTTCTCTGGTATTCTTTTTCTCTTTCCTGTTTTGATTTTCAAATATGTTTGAAAACAAATTTTTATAAGTTGTTTATGGCATTTTAATAGCTATGATTATTATTTGCCAAAATTGAGTGAAAGAACTAGCTTAGCAGGTATATTTTTTTAATTTTTATTTTGATCATATTGGCTTACATATCTTTCAGAGTATATTTTAGGTATATATTAACATTGAATCGGGAATACCCATCACCAACTTTGTCCTCCCCCCATCCCTGTTCCCTTCCTGCAACCATATCCACCACCATCACCCCCCCGGGCTGCTAGAGTAGGTGGTCCCCTCTTTTTCTAGCTTACTATTAGCAGGTATATTTTTTTAATGATGGAACTGGGTACCCTTTGGAAATAAACTGATTCACACCTTTTCTTTAGTAGGAAGAGTGTTGGTGGTGATATAGACATGATTTGAAATCTTGCCATGTGTTCTACAACCAAAGCAACTCAAGAATATAAGTGGAGCAGGATTAAGCATGTAATTCATAGGCAAGTATAGGGAAAAGATGGTTTTATTATGAGATACTTACATGCCAATACTTGATTGGATTTCATTTCAGTCATGGATTTCTTATAGTTTGGGGATCAAACTCAGGACCTCACAAATACAAGCCATAAACTCTACCACACAACACCTGTTTTAAACAGAATGTGCATATTTGAGATGTATAACTTTCCCCATCATCAAATGGAAGGGGATTTGGTTAGAAGTCAGGTATTGAATGAAGCCAGTGTGAATATCCAGGAAGAATGGTGACATCTAAATAAGGGTTCAGAGAAAGATGGAATTTAAGAAAGCTCTGAATTTTCTTAGTTGTCTCATATGTAAAGGAAACCTAATTGCCTTGTCCTTAAGGGAGACATTCTGTTCTTACTCCAATGGCTTTATATTACATTCAGTGGGCCTATTTGAAATTTAGATGAGATATTTGGCATATTTGTTTGTAGAAGCAGCCAGGCTCTAAGACTGGAATCATCTTTGCTGATCAGGTTAGAAGGCTCTGATTTGATCAAATCTGGGTCTTTAACTTGTCTGGTATCTCATTGCAATTCATTTCCTTCACTGACTTTATCGTCTTAGATTTATTAGGATATACTTTCTATAAATTTTAAATTGCCTTATTTGTATGATCTTTTGATTACGTTACTTTATAACCTGAATTGATTCTTCTATTTTTAAATTAGACCACCAAAAAATTGAACTAATAGAGTTCTTCATTTTTTTCAGTGCACCTTTGAAAGTGCAGGGAGACTTGTTAAGAATCACGTCTAATTTATTTGTGTTTGAGAGAAAACTTAGTGTTTAATTTTATTTCATTGGTGGGTTGATGTTAGTTGGCACTCACTCTAGGAGGGCACATACATCTTGTTTTACATGGGTAGTCTAGCTTATGCCTCTGATCTTGGTGGCTATTTATAATACTCCCCTTTTACTTTCAAAATAGTCTCAGTTGATTTGCTAAATTGGATGATCACCAAGTCTATCAGAGAGTCCCACAAAGAAATTGTTCACTTATATTTCTTCAGAATTCAATTTATGAAATGCAGATGCAATTAAAATATGCTGACAGCTGCTATCCTTACTATAAACTTCTTGCACTGTGTCTAAGTCTTTTTGAGGACAAATGGAGAAAAACATGTCATTTGTTTACTGAAAGGTTTCTGCTGCCATAATAGAAAAATGAAATTATTTCACCTTTTGTTGTTTTATATTCCTCAACCAGTCTTGGCATGATTCCACTGAAGCAAATAATGTAAAGCCAAGCTTTTCATTTCTTTGCTAAACAAAATAGGCACAATTATTTAACCTCTTTCAGTGGAAGCCAGTGAACCTTACATAAACCATTACAAAAAAACTAAGTACAATGAGCCTTAAAAACTGTGACAGTGAATTTAGTCTTTCCTCAAAGCATATGTGACACAAGAAAGTCATATAACTGGCATGTAGTCACATGGCCAGATATATGAGGATGAAAATGAAAAAGGGATGCCTCTGGTTTTCATTATGGACATGTCTAACAAGAAGAACCCCAAAACCTTGGATCCTAGAATTATGGAAATATGACTGCAGTAGGAGTGATATCTAACCCACTTCTCCTTGCCTACAAAAATAGTTCCTGTAAAATACCCTTATTTGAGGGTATAACATTAATTAAAATTTTATTCTTTATATTTCATAAATTATTCAAGTCTGGAGCAGTGGCGCAGTGATAGGGCGTTTGCCTTGCATGCCTCTGACCTAGGATGGACCTCATTTTGTTCCCCCATATGATCCCCCAAGCCAGGAGGGATTTTTGAGCTTGGAGCCAGGAATAACAACTGAATGTCACTGGATGTGGCCCAAACTCATATATATATATATATGGCATAAGAGGCCAAGCAGTAGTAGAGTGGTTAGTGTACTTTTCCTCTGTGCAGGTAACCTATGAATCCCATGAATCCTCTGAGTCTGCCCATAGTGATCACTGAATACAGAGTCATGAGTAATCTTTGAGTATCAATGGGTATGACTTAACCCTTCTCTTCCCCTATATGGCATAATATGTGTTTTCTGACTTTTTATGTTTAAACAGACATATTATTTCAAATATCTAGGCTACAAGGCCAATGAGTTTGTGATAATACTTTTTTGTTTTGGGTTTGGGGGGCACACCTTTGACCCTCAGGGCTTTTGGTCCTGTATTCAGGGATCACTGCCAGCAAGGTTTAGAGGACTGTCAGGTATGCCAGGGATCAAACGTGAGTTAGGTATGTGCAAGAACTGATTTATATCAGTCTAGCCCTAACATTTCAGTTATAAATGTTGAATTCCTAGCCTATCACCAGCAACAAAAGAACATATTTCTTTTGAGATTGGCTTCCAATTTTTTTCCTTTTTTTTTTTTTTTTTTTTTTTTTT